>CM071946.1:36620663-36915663 GCA_036784905.1 Acrossocheilus fasciatus | reverse complement strand
AGGCCCCTGAGCTCCATCACGCCTCCCAACGTCAGCGTGGCGCATCTGAACGGAGCGGAGCCGCAGCCGTCCTCGCCCGCACACGCAGACGCAGACGCAGACGCAGGGCTGCACAAACTAGACGACAAGAAGCTGGAGAAGGTCAGTGCTGCTCACGATCCAACGGAGACCGCTCTGCAAAAAAACATCTTCGTACCAAGTATTGTTGTCTTGTTTTCTAGTATAAATATCTAAACATTCTCGAATCAAAATGAATTTATTTTACAAGTAAAATGATTTAAGATACAATGTCTTGTTTTCTGAAAACAAATGATCAGTTTTGTTAGTTTTTCTGCCAACGGGGCAAGAAAAATAATCTTGTTTAGCCTGTGAATTAAGATTATTTTTCTTACATCATTGGCAGATATTTTTGATTATTTTAAGCAAAAACTAACAAAATTGATCATTTTTTCAGAAAACAAGACAAAATGTCTTAAGTCATATTACTTGTCAAGTAAATGCATCTTGATTCAAGAATGTTTAGATATTTATACTAGAAAACAAGACAACAATACTGAGTAGTGTGGTACAAACATGACTGTCCATGGAGATAATGGTGAAATCTAAATTTATTTGACCAATAACAGTAAAGTAAAATTTGGGGAAAAAGTATTTCATAAAGCCCTAAAAATGCAAATCTTGTTAAACCTTGTTATTAAATTGTATGCATTTTTTTATTTTAATAAATTAGCATATTTTTTTATTACTGGGGGGGGGGGGGTGAATAAATAAAATAAAATAAAATAAAATAAAATAAAATAAAATAAAAATAAACCCAGAAAAATAAAATGGAAAACAAACAAAAAAAAATAATTGGGGGAAAAATAAAACAAATTTCATGGGACCCTAAAATTTTAATTTAAACCTAATATATTGTTATTAAATTGTTACGTTTTGTGATTTCAATTAATTAGACATGCATTTTGCTTACTAAAACTCACTTTAACAATTAAAACAAAGTTCAGAAAAACAAATAAAATAAACAGATTTCATAAGAGCCCAAAAATGCAATTCTTGTTAAACTTTCAATAAATTGTAAAATTGCATACATTTCTTGATTTTAATAAGTTGGCATGCTTTTTGATTACTAAAAGAAACAAAAATGAAATGGAAAAAAATGAATTTGGGGAAATAAAACAGAATTTACAGTAAAACAGATTTAACACACATTGGACATCAAGTGTTGACCAAACACAAATAAAGAATATAAGTAACAAAAATGTTTATTAATTCATCATATTTAATTTATTATTAATAATGTGAATAACAGACCCAACAAATGTGAAATGTGCTGCAGCTGATGTAGATGAGGTGAGCAAATGAATATATTTCTATCAGCTCTATAGTCGTGTATAGTTGTGTATGGGCTGCGTGTGATGAACACGAGCGTTAATTATGGGCTGTTAATGAACTCCCAGTCAAATTAGAGACACACATCATGTGATGTATTACTGATCTCTTTGATGTGCTGAGAATGAAATGTGAACATATCTTGAGCTCATATTCACCAAAAACCTTATTTCAGCTGATTCTGAGACACGTCTGAACTATACTGCTGTTTCTATAGGCCTCTATTAAACCCTTTTTCTGGATTCCAATTAAATAATTTCATTTTAATAATCAAAAAGCATCCAATCAATTGAATTCATAAAACATTAACAAATGACTAAAATGTTTACAATAATAGGGCCCTATGAAATCCATTTAATTTTTTCCAAATTCCATTTTTCCATTTAAATTGTTCTGAATTCTGAATTTCATTACATTTTAATGATCAAAAGAACATGTCTAATTAATTGAATCCATAAAACTTTAATAATTTAATCATTCTTTAATATTGTTACAGTAATAAATTCAGTTTTATAATAATAATAAATTTCCTAAATTCAGTTTTCCGTTCAAATCATTTAAATAATTTCATTAAATTTTAAAAATCATAAGAATGAATTAAATTAATAAAACTTTAAACATTTTTAAATTTATTTATTATTATTATTATTATTATTATTATTATTATTATTATTATTATTATTATTATTATTATTTTAAAGGGCCATATGAAATCTATTGAATTTCCCAAAATTTATTATTATTATTTTTCTGGATTTATGTTTTAATAATTTACTTACATTTTAATAAAAAAAAAGAATGTCTAATCAATTGAATTCATAAAACACTAATAATTTAATCACTTATTACAGTTTTTACAATAATACGGCTTGTGTGTTTTCTTGTATGTTTTTAGTTCTGGATTCTGTTTAATTTTTTCCAGATTCCATTTTATTGGTTTGATTAAATTGTATCAATTGAAAAGCATGTGTAATCAGTTGTATTCATAAATCTTTAACAATTATTTTTTTTTATCTTTAAAAATGCTTTATTCAATCTTATACAATAATAGGGCCATTTTAATTTTTAAAACTTTTACAATAACATATATATATATATATATATATATATATATATATATATATATATATATATATATATATATATATCACACATCTAATTACCTGAATTCATAAAATGTTAAATTGTGTGTTAATTATTTATAAGTGATTATTATTAATTATACTACGGGGCCGTTGAATGCTTGAATCTGATTCTAAGCTGTGCAATTATTTTCAGGGAAACTCGCGGCGAACGTAGTTCCAGGCATCTCTTGACCACATTACATGACCATATTAAATAAATAATTAACATTTTATAAATAATAAAAGTAATGCACACCCGAGGTGTAACGGTGTATAACTCCGCTTCGCGTCGTGGCTGCGTCGCCATCTCGGTGTGCAATGTATATTATCAAAATTTTAATGCAAACAAACTGTTGCACAACAGAGGTTTACTGTTAAAATTATATCATGGAAAAACAACTGTATGATATTCCTTACAAAAATGACATTTTAGTAATTATTATTATGACTAAGAGAAGAGAAGTACATTGTACAGTAGGAATATATTTCTGTCATAATTTGTTCAAGTTAAACTGAACTTTTATTTTGGCGGGTTTGATGCATTATTTGACTGGATAGGGCTCTGTTCGTGTGTGTTTTCTCTCAGAAGGAGAAGAAGAGCAGCGGTCTCCTCAAGCTTCTCTCCGGAGCCGCAGCCAAGAAGAAGTCCCGCTCTCCGCCGTCCGTGTCTCCGACACACGAGTCGTCCGGTCACAGCCGCGCCGGATCCTGCCCCATCGAGAGCGAGATGCAGGGGGCGATGGGGATGGAGCCGCTGCACAGAAAGTCCGGCTCGCTGGACCTTAACTTCTCGGTGTCTCCGCCGGTGCGACAGCCCTGCTCCTCCTCGCCGCTCGCCGTCCGGCCCGAGCCCAAGCCCCTGTCCCGAGAGAGGTGAGTCCCGCTGACCACATCCATCCGCTTCAACATCTCAATCAGTGCTGGGTAAGTCACTCTAAAAAAGTCATTAATTACAAGTCACCAGTTACATCTTCAACAGTGTAATTACATTACTGTACAAATTACTCTCTCCAAAAAGTATTTAATTACTTATTATGACACTCTTAGAAATAAAGGTGCTTCACGATGCCATAGAAGAACCTTTTTGTCTTTTTGTTTCACAAAAGGTTCTTTGTGGCGAAAGAAGGTTCTTCAGATTATAAAAAGGTAAGAAAGAGATGGTTCTTCTATGGCATCGCTGCACCTTTATTTTGAAGAGTGTAATTACTTTCTAAATCCTGTATCAGCCTCGACAACTTCACGATTCACGGATAGACATGAAACGCTTCTTTTAATTCTTTCAAATAAATAATACATAACTAGTATTATTCTGGTCACACTTTAGATTAGGGTCCAATTCTCACTATTAACGATGACTTTTGCCTCAATATACTCCTAATTACTGCTTATTAATACTTAGTAAAGTAGTTGTTACGTTTAAGAATTGGTTAGGGTTAAGGATTTAGAATAAGGTCTTGCAGAATAAGACATTAATATGTGCTTTTTAAATAATAATAAACAGTCAATATAATATTCATGCTAATAACCAACTAGTTAATATTGAGAATTGGACCCTAAAGTGTTACCAATATTTTTATTAACTCACTAAAGTATTTAAAGTGATAAAGGTGCATAAAAAGCATGCATTTTAAGGTTAGCCTTATTGCATTGTATATAAAGGTTCTAGAGTCTATACACAGCACTGAGTTCAATTACATAAGAAGTAACTGTAATTAAATTAGAGTAATCCCTTGCTTTACTTTTTCAAGGGTAAAGTAATTAAATTGCAGTAACTAATTACTTAGTAACTAATTACACCCAAAACTGATCTTAATGCATGAATTTAAAGGCTCATGAAACCCTTAAACAAATTTCTTGAGATGTTAAAGTGCCCCTATTATGGTTTATGAAAGGTTCATATTTTGGTTTTGGGATCCCCAACAACAGGTCGACATGCATGCAAGGCCAAAAAACACATTTATTTTTACCTTATTTGCTCATTGACTCCCAAACGATTCACTCATTGATTCATTTCTCCAAACCCCGCCTCTGCGTGATGCTACTCTGCTGTGATTGGTCGATTGGTCGCAGTGTTAGTGAGGCAGTGCTGCTTTGTGTACAGCGTTACCAGGGAAACCGCTCCAAAAGTGGCACCTAGTGGCAAAGAATGAATTTGCATTTTCATTCAAACCAAAGCAAAAAGACCAAGTGGGCGGCAATATGCTAATGTTTCATGTTGACATCAATCTGAAACGGCTTGGGATTGGTTTTAAAAACGACTCGTTTGAATGATTCAGAGTCGACTCTTTCTTTTGAGAGACAGTAACTTTATACACGGTGCACTTTCAGATTTAAAACTTTGCAGGATGTTTTCATTCACTCAGAGCTGTTACACACTGCATGAAAGATCATCTTCAGAAATACATAACAGGGGCACTTTAAGATATATGTACAGATTGCACAACAGCACTCATTATGTCTATTCTTATAATACACATTTGAATGCATGAATTTAAGACATGTAGCAAGCTTTTTTTAATGCAATTTTATGCATTTTAGTTAAATAAAAGAAAAATAAATGCACTTGAAGCACCAGGTTTGTTTTTGAACAGTGCTTCACAGCATGATGCTGTTTGGTGTGTATCTATTCGTCGCAGCACCCTCTTGTGGACTGATGGTGTAAAATTTGATGTGTTTACTAGTATTGAAATATGTAAATTAGAATTCAAATATAATCATTCAAATTTTGACAATATTTAATATTCATACTTTACTGGTCAAAAATTTGGAATAATTGGAATAATTTGGAATATTTTTCCAAATAAATTTATTTATTTAAATTTTTTAAATAAAAGAAATTTCTTCTGCTCCCCAAGGCTGCGTTTATTTGATGTGATGTGAATATCTATTAAACTGTAACTGATTGCTGAGTCAGTATCTCCTGATCTGGGATGTCAAAATAAAATCACAACTTACAATATTCATCCAGTTCAAGATCTAAATGCACATTTGAATGCATGAATTTAAAGGGTAATGAAACCCTAAAACACATTTTCTAAAGATATGTACAGGTTGCACATCAGTGAAAACACTAAAAGCCCTCATAATGTCTGTTATTAAGGGGAAAGTGGTTATTTTTTCATGTTTTGGAGCAATTTTGTTCTTCCGGTTCATATGCATTAATTTGCAGTGGTGATTGGCTGCCGCGGATGGAGAGTATGCATCTACGTCATCAGTTTTCCGAGCTTTTCTCAGTATTATTCATGAGAATGAACTCTTATGATCCGATCACTGCACTGTATTATGCATGAGGTTGTATTACAGCGGAGAATTTAAATCTAAATGCACATTTGAAAAAATGCCTGAGTTAAATCTTTTGATTTTTGCAATTTTATGCATTTTAGTTAAAACATACAGTAAATGCACTTTAAGCACCAGGTTTGTCTTTGAACAATACATTACAACATGATGCTGTCTGATTTGCATGTATCCGTTGCGCCCTCTTGTGGACTGTTTGATGTGTTTACTAGTATTGAAATATATCATTTAACTCATAACTCATATTTTATCATTACATTTTTGAAAATATTTCATATTTATACACTACCAGTCAAAATTTTGGTATAATTTTGATTTTTTTTATGAAAGATATTTTTTCTGCTTGCCAAGCCTGCGTTTATTTAATCAAAAATACTTCCAAAATGTGAAATATTAGTATGATTTCAAACCGCTGTTTTCTGTGTGAATATGTGTTAAACTGTAATTTATTTCTGTGATGCGCAGCTGTATTTTCAGCATCATTACTCCAGTCTTCAGTGTCACATGATCTTCAGAAATCAGAATAATATACTGATTTTAACACACATTCACATAGAAATCAGCTGTTTGAAATTGAAATAAGTATTTTTAATCAAATTAATGCAACCTCAGAGAGCAGAAGAGACTTCTTTCTGTTTTTTTTGTTTTGTTTGAAAGCGAGATTAATGCATCTCATTCAGTCCTGTGTGAATGTTTCTCCTGCTATTAACCGTGTTGAGCGCAGTTTTCCGTCTTTTTCTCCACCAGGTACCGTGTGGTCGTGCCGTACCCGCCGCAGAGCGAAGCAGAGATCGAGCTGAAGCAGGGAGACATCGTGTTCGTGCACAAGAAACGAGAAGACGGCTGGTACAAAGGCACTCTTCAGCGCACCGGCCGGACAGGCCTGTTCCCCAGCAGCTTCGTGGAGAGCTTCTAGGAGATCAGAACCAGCCAACAAGCTCCCGATGAAGACGAGCACAAACGAGCATCTCTACTGCCATCGTCCTCACAGATCCGTCAGGAAGCCTTTCACGAGACAGATCAGTCTTCATCTCCATCAGATCCTGACAGAAGCTCAGAGACGCTGGGAGTGATTCCTGCAGCTGCTCCTTCAAACCGCTTCATCCTCACGTTCCCGTGCGAGATCTCGCGTTTTATTTCCTTCGCTACTTTAATCGGCAGATCTGAATGATGACGACACAACGAGGATGTTATTTATAGCTTACGATAAGATGTGAATGTAGGGAGTGATGAATCTCACAGAACCTGGAAACCAAGAGTGGCATATTTCACACCAAAATCAAAAGAAAAATTATTAAAATAAAAAATAACATACTTAATTCTATTTTGCATAAAGCATTTAAAGCCTATTTTTAGGACCATTAAGATTTTTTGCATCTTTTTTTAAAAATATTATTTCCCCACTAGATTCTCATTACTATAGTGCAAAAAAAAAAAAAACATGATATATTATTTAAATGGTAAAATATTAATACAGCATGTTAGTATTATTATAGTAGTGCCTTTATGCTCATTCAAATAAAAAAGAAAGGAAATACACTAATGAGAGTTTAGGGTTAAATGTGTGTATTTGTGAAAATAATGTCATTATGGTGAGAATTTTATATATATATATATATATATATATATATATATATATATATATATATATATATATATATATATATATATATATATATATATATAATATACACGCACGCGCACGCAATTAAAAAATAAATAAATAAATATATATATATATATATATATATATATTAGTTATATATATATACACACACACATATATATATATAAATGTGTGTGTATGTATATAACTAATATATATATATATATATATATATATATATATAAATATAAATAATATAGGCTTCATTTAAAGTAAAAACAGTAATATTTGTGAAATCTGATTTCTGAAGGATCATGTGACACTGGAGTAATGATACTGAAAATTCCATTTTCAATTCCATTGTAATAATTCACAATATTACCATTTTTACAGTATTCTTGATCAAAGAAATGCAGCCTTCGTGAGCAGAAGACACTATTAAAGATATGAACTACTCCAAACGTTTGACCAGTAGTATATTTAATTTTTCTTTCTTTTAATTTTGGACTGAAACGTGCCCCGGGTGTGTTTTGATGAGATTCACTCACGCTGCCTGTGGTTTATAACGAACGTTCGTTTACAGTGATGGTACGGTGAAACTCTTTGTGAAAGCACAAACTCTTTATTTGATTGGTTTTCTATGCCGGTTCTGTCTTTCCTAGAGAATCATGGGATGTGCATGCTGGTTTACTGACTCTATTTGTCTCTTGTTTACCGAGTGTCGCTGTGGAGGTTTGATCTTTGTATCTGCTGGTGTTGAGCTCCACAGACACTCCTGTTTTATGAACTATTTTCACTTTGATTCATGAATCTTCCATGTGCTCAGTGTGCCGTGGGCCAGAAACCGTCTTTACACGAGTACACAAACACGCTCGGACTCTGTCGAACAGATCTAATGTGATCTTGTGTTACTGAGGACGCTTTCCTTCAGATGTCTGAGCCATTAAAGCAGATGTGTTATTATTCATTGTCGAATTTTAAAAAAAAATAGTGAATGATGTGCACAGATAAATAATTTGTTATAAACACTGCGATACTCCAAAGAAAGAAAAAAAAATGAATTATCGATTTTGATTTCATGGTGACTTTAATTGAAATAAAGCTAAAATAAAGTAAAATATAAATTTGAGAAATGTTGCATTGGCAGTTAATTGAAATACAAAAGTTGAAGCACTAAAATTACTAACTGAAAATAAAAACTAAAACTGGAAAAAAAAAAAAAAAAAAAATTAAACCTAAATAGTACTATTTAAAAAAAATAAAAATAAAATAAAAATAACAAATGCAAATAATTAAAAAATGTAATTAAAATGAAATATAAAAAATTAAAGCTCAGTCAAAACATAAATAATAGTAAAAAAAAAATGATTGGTAAAATTATTAGTAAATAACAGTAAAAGGTAATATCCCTGGTGTAACTGAAACGCAAAGTGAACACGAGCATGTGTTTCTGTACTTGTGTAGAGTTTGTTTCAGGCTCTAAGAGAGTTTGAGCATCATGTGTTAGAAGCGTGTCTGAATGTCCATAATGAAGACGGATCTGCTCTACATTAGAGGAGTTCAGATGATGTCTATAGACGAACGAATGAACGGCACGTGACGCTCAGGACAGATTCAGAAACCAGCCAGCATCACAGCGGCGTCTGAAGCACAAACTCACGTTTACACACAGTGGACTTCAGTCAGAGCAGGCCACACGTTTAATTACGAAGCTGCTCTTTGTGTGGTTGTTGTTCAGCCAACAAAACATTAAAATGCCATTTTGAAAGAAGTTCTAAAACAGGAAGTGATGAAGATGTAAAGACCTGGGCCTGTATTCACAAAACATCCTGAGGCTAAAAGTAGCGCACGACTCGCTGATTTAGGAGAAAATCTTAAAAATAATGGGCGTGTCATAAACGTTTGCTCTGAGAGTATTTCACAGTGTTTCAGCGCTAAACTAGCTCCTAAATCTGTGAAACGTTAGGAGCAGTGAAAAAGAGTCCTAATTCTCTAAAACCAAATCATAACTGTCCTAAAATAGCTGTTTCCAGCCTTGGAATGTAAACATTTTAGAAACACGCTGCATTTATTGGCACATGTTTTCCCACATGCATGTTTTTAGGTTTTAAAGGTTATCCCAACTCCAAATTTATCCCAAAAGTTGGGCAAGAAGCAACAGCTGTTCTTGCATCCAGTTTGGTTTTCTTTTACGTTTGCATGTCTTACTATCAGCCGTGATTATTCCACTCTGTTAATTAAAAGGCTGTTTATATGCATATCTGCTAATTGTTTACGAGAAGCACACATGTAAGAGGCTGACAGTTAAATGAATATATACTTGTTTGAATAGTGACACTTGTATTTTAAAATCTTTATTTGAAATGGCAACATAATATCGCGCTCTATAATATTTCTATGAATAAATCTCTGACAGAGACTATCAGCCAATCACTGTGTTCATAGTTAATAAGCGTGCTGACATCGCCCATAGCAACGAGGTAAACCCCGCCCCCTTACTCTGAGCTAAACACTTCTCTCTGTTCCTCAGCACAAGTTTGTCTCAGCAGCTTTGTGAGTAGGGTTTAAGACAGTAAAACTGTTTTACTGTTATTTACGAGAACTCTTGGTGGTGAGAGAAAATGTTTTGTGAATATGGGTCCTGATGTTAAGACGGCATCTTTTACAACTACTTCAAATTTTCAGAAGTTTTCTCTGTCTTGATTAATGTTTAATTTTTTTTTTTAATAAATCAAGTTAAATATGCCGTCTCTCCTGACGCAGGTCCGCTGGCGTGTAAAATCAGTCCAGAGACTTCCAGCTCACGGGCCGCTCACACAGGACGTGTTCTGGTTCTGGTTGCACTGTTTTTAATTGTTAGTTTATGTGGAAATGCTCCAGATTGATGCTGTTGCATTGCAATTTTCTGTAAGACACGTTCAAACGTGCAGCTGTTTTTAACACAGAAGCGTCCTGTGTAAAACTACGAAAGCCTGCTTCCGCCACTGAATAAAAAATTTAAAAGTAATTGTGACTTTTTTCTTGTAATTGCGAATATACATCTCGCAATTCTGACTTTTTTCTCGCAAGTTTATATCACACAATTATGATCCCCCCCCCCCCCCCCCCCGCAATTCTTACTTTTTCTCTCAATTCTGACATTTTTTTCTCACAATTGCAAGTTTACATCTCACATTTCTGCTGTTTTTTCCCTCACAATTCAGATTTTTTTCTCAGAATTCTGACTTTATTTTTCGCAATTCTGTTTTTTCTCGCAATTGCCAGTTTGTCACAATTCTGACTTTTTTCTCACAGTTGTGAGTTCATATCTCGCTATTCTGATTTATTTTCCTCCCCTGAAATTCTGAATTTTTTCTCGCAATTCGGACATTTTTCTCGCAATTGCAAGTTTACATCTCACATTTCTGCTGTTTTTTTCCCTCACAATTCAGATTTTTTTCTCAGAATTCTGACTTTATTTTTCGCAATTCTGTTTTTTTCTCGCAATTGTCAGTTTATGTCACAATTCTGAATTTTTTCTCGCAATTCGGACATTTTTCTCGCAATTGCAGGTTTACATCTTGCAAATTCTGGCTTATTTTCTTGCAATTCTGACTTTACATCTTGCAACTGTGAGAAAAAAGTCAAAATTGTGAAATAAAAAGTCGCAATTACCTTTTTTATTTTTTATTCAGTGGCGGAAACGGGCTTCCATAGTAAACGGCCCATTCCACTGCAGGCTTGAACTCAGACTGAAGCACAAAAGAAGCGTCTGAAGGTCAGAGAGACACATTTCTGGATCCGTGGAGGTTACAGATGATGAAAAGCATCACATGGATTGAGTCAAGAGCACATGGATTGTTTCCACATTAAGTCAATGTTTTTGGATGCTGGTTCTTCATAAGCACAAGATGATTCATCCAAACGTTCCCACCAGTGACTCCTGGCATCGTTTCTATTTCTTTGGATGGATTCCTACAGTGTTTTTAATCTCATGGTCTGTATGTCGTGCTCTTTTATCAAATCATTATGGATTTGATCATGGTGCCGTTTTTTCTCACTCGGAGTTTCGGCACAAGTGCCATTTTGCTCGCCAAAAGACAAGCACACGTTGGTCTCCATGTTGGAGATGAGATGATGGACGGTCACGAGGTCCTGCTTCTGAATAGAGGAATAATTCACCTTCAGATGATCATTCTGTCATTATTTACTCTCGTCATGATGTTATTTTTACAGGCGAACACAAAAAGGAGAATTCCTGAAGTGCAAATCTTGTTTTTGTGCTAAAAATACCATCGTAAATAATGACAGAATGCTTGGCGTGAATGTTTCCTTTAGAGCGTGTTTCAGAATGAACTGATCGTACGTTGGACTTTCACACAACTGCATTGAACAAAGAAGCTCTATATGATGACATATTTATATGCTATTGGTGCTAGAGTGGAGATGTTGGGGAATATTTCCTCAAACACTTGTTCTCTGGTATTTGACATTGTTTTCATTTACACATTGTCTTATATTGAATATGATGATAATGTGGTTTGTTTTGTTTGTTTGTTCATTTTAGCAATAAATGCCTTTGATTCAAAACCACGATTCGTCGAGTTATTCATATACAGTGTTGGGGGTAACGCATGACAAGTTACGCAATCAGATTATTTTTCCAATTAACTAGTAAAGTACTATACAGATTTGAATTGATATTTTCTTCAGCCTGATGCTTATTCATTTCACTTTTGGAGTAAAAGGCCTTTTACAGATGCCAAAAATAGAACGTTTTTATATTAAAAACAAAGAAGCAAGCGCTCCGCAGATTTACAATGTAATGTAAAAGTAACATAATGCATTACTTTCCATAAAAAGTAACGTGATTCGTTACTTTTAAAAGTAATGCATTATAATTTTGCGTTACTAACTAAAAAAGTAACTTTCCCCAACACTGTTCACACAGATGTACACTAAACACATGCATGATATCATTGTGATTTTAAGTGATTCTCTGTGGCAATCTGCTGTTTGTCTCATCCACATTAAATGACTCTCGCAGAACAATTATTTATCCAGACACAGCATAATAAGATTCAATTCCACTCATTGTAACCACTAATTGGATTCATTACTGTTGGACTAATTACTAATTGGACTAGTGCTGTTTAACACAGAGGTCATTCTGCAAAGAAGCAGCTGTGTTTCATTGAAAACAATGAATAATTATCATGACGTTTGGTTCCATTTAAAGGTTCTCGAGTGTCTGCATTCATGTATGAAAGACTGCGACGCAAAATAATGAAGAAATGATAAACGGACAACACAGATTTATATTGTCATCCTCTCTCGCCGCACGCAACAACAAATACACAACGCACTGTATAAAGTTGTAAATAAAGATAATTGGAGTTTGTTTTACAAGAAGAAACTATTTCAGTCTATCTGCTTCAAAAAATGTCATGTTTAATGTTTCATGTGCCGTCAGAAATATACTCATTTCTAAATGAATTTTTTTCAAAGTAAAGATTTTTTTAGTGCATGACAGTCTGATTCACGAACAGTTGACTCTCATGAGTCATTTTAATGAATCAAAGAATGATGAACTGAACTGTTTATTGTAGCGAGACTGGGATTCAGAACCAGAATCATTCTGATTCCCGTCCCTAAATGACAGTCAACACTTTTATTTAAACCTTTCAATTTAAAGGAATAGTTCACCCAAAATGAAAAGTTGCTGAAAATGTGTTCACGCTCAGTTCATCTGAGATCAGGAGGAGTTTGTTTCTTCATCAGGTTTGTAGAAATGTGTCTCTGCATCAGTGTCTCAGCGATGGATGCTCTGCAGTGAATGGGTGCCGTCAGAATGAGAGTCTGATACAAACATCACAGTAATCCACAGCACTCCAGTCCATCAGTTAACATCTGGAGAAGACCAAAGCTGAAACACACAGACGTTTTTAACTCAAATATGAGTCAATAATCCATAATAACTCTTCCTTCAGTGAAAAAGTGCATCTGCTGTCGTCTCTCGCATCAAAATCCAGACACATATTTGTTTAGAGCTGTTTTGTCTTGTAAACGCTGCTTGATCTGCAGATTTCTCTCCTGATTTAGACCAGAACACTTCTTCACTGGAGGAAGCGTTATTATGGACTCGGATTTTTGTTAAAAGCGTCTTAATGCTGGATTAGTTTCAGCTTTTGTCTTCTCCAGATGTTAACTGATGGACTGGAGTGCTGTGGATTATTGTGATGTTTGTATCACCTGTTTGGACTCTCGTTCTGACGGCACCCATTCACTGCAGAGCATCCATTGCTGAGACACATTTCTCCAAATTTCCTTGGCTTTGGCCTGAGGACGAGCACATTTTCAGCACGCTCATTTCTGAGTGAACTTCTCTAAAGTCATACTAGAATCATTAGAAAGCATCTGTTTAATGAAGTGGTTCTGCTCATCTCTCGGTGATTTCAGCTCTGTTCTTTGCTCTAGTACCATATAAAGACATGAACATGTCCAGTACAAGACTTTTGCTCTAATCAAATCGTGACCTGTCTGTTTCTTTCTCCGTTTCCTTCATACTGGCTATATCTCTCTTTTCCTGTCCTCCGTGTCTTCCACATGCACGGTCCTGGAAGTGTCCCATCTCGTGTCCAAATGGAGTGCGGTCTTGTAATTGGAAATTTCAAATCTTCCGCAGCAGACTGAAGTAACAAACCAATTTCCCAGAGAAGAGTCGCTCAAGACGGCCGTCAACGACTGACTATCTAAATGCAAATGCAGACGATTATTCCAAGAGCCCCGACACCAAATGAGGTTATTCCGTTCACTACAAGCCGCGTCACACTGGAAATTGGCTTGTTTGAAATTCCCCTCAGGACACGGGAAGTGACCACAATCCTGGGAAATAATTCAATGATAGTCCAGCAGCGATGGAAGGTATCTCCTCCACATCAATCTGAGTTTATGTCCTAACCAGCTGCGACAAGCAATGAGTGAAATCACATTTTGTTGGTCACTGGTTTGTATTTCAGAAGGTTGATCCATACACACTGAATAATTCATATAAGTACATTCGTCATCAAATACGGACGAGGAGAGATTGATCATGCGAGTTGAGAAATGCCAGATTTTGATAAAGTTTCTCATCACAATGATGCCGCCTGGAGAAACATCTCAGGAAAATACAAGGTATGTGTTTTTAGTTTTAAGAACTGTTCAGACTTATTGAAATAAATTGGACTGAAACTAAATATAGGCCTATTCCTGTTCAATGGATGGCACTTATTAAAAAAAAAATATTAATCAATTAAAAAATGTCAAATTTAAATTTAAAATAAAAACAGGCACCTTGTAATTAGTGCAAGTTTTGTCTCATTCATTCATTTTGCCTGCAAAACTGTGTTTTTATTGGAAATTTAATGTTTAAAGTGACTTAAAATGATTTATTTTTAAATTATTTTGAAAATCTGTGTGATTTTATTATTCGGTTTTACAACTTTTGACATCAACAACACGATTTGGGAACTGTTTTGTCCCTTTTAAGAGCTCATAATTCTAATTATAAGTGATTTTTAGTTAGTTAGTTGTATTTTATTATTTCCTTTTAGCAATTCACCACTGATAAACTACTTCTAAATGTAAAGTAGAAACTTTAATTATCTGTGAAGATGCGACGATTTGTATCTCGAAAATAAGCGCTATACAAATAAAGGTGAAATTAATTGAACTGAATTAATATTATTTTTCGCTGCTGTCTGAGACCCATTAGAAGAGACTAGTAGCTATTTTGACCAGTTTGTGCGTTAATCGAGCAGACTGAGATGATTTATACAGGTTTCGAAGTTTCTCTGAATGAAATTCAACAGTGAACATCGCGTGTAAGAGATATAACAACTCCAAACACAAACTTATAAACAGTTAATTAATTAAGAGTTAATTAAGACAACATTTTTATAACTTACTCTTCTCGATGGTAAACTCGACCGCTTCTTGCAGACTTCTTGAAGTATTAGCGATCATAACTACCTCAATTCTGTCCAGTCAGAATTCGCGCCCTTTTCAGGAGTATAACGGTCACATGACGCCATCTAGCGACTGAACGCTAGTCATACGGGAGATATTCACAAACTTAATTTGGTCAGAAACCCCAAAATATTTAAATCATAGTTAATATTTCAACAATATAAAATATACCCTACATGAAAAAAATAGTATAGTGTTTTTGAACCATACTATAGTAAAGTACTTGGATTAATATGTTGAGATAGTTCTATAGTTGCTGTGGTAATATAACAACTCTAGTAATATAAACAAATTACTTTACCCAATACTGTACTAAGTTTTCTACAACTATAGAGTATGTTACACTACATATTACTGTAGTAAAAACTAAAGTATACTATTATATTTATCACAGTTTATCAGTTCACTATAGTTAATACTACAGTATGCTGTAGCATTCATTAACAAAGTGTTGTAAATACTATAATATATATACGGTATAATACACTTTACTATAATATGGTTCAAAAACATTACAGTATTTACTATAAATTACTATAGTATTTTTTCATGTGGGTTAAATATGTACTTTTAAGTTAACATTTCAACAATTTAACAACACATTTGCATGTTGATGTCGGATAATTGCCATGCAAGTTATGATTTCGAACATTTATATGATTTAATTTATTCCGTTTTCATAAACTCTCAAACTGATTTTTACGGTAATAATCTAGTTTCAAATACATCTGTCAGGCCGTCAGTTATCAGAAAATAAGTTTGAAACATATATATATATATATATATATATTTCTCTATTCTTAGCAAGACATGTTTGGTATTTCTGCTGTTATCATGAAAAAGTATGTTTTCAACATGTTTTAATGATATATTAAAGCATGATTCATTTAGTGATTCTAAAAGCTTGAGGAATTCTGTATGTTCTTCAATAAAAACAATAGCTATTAAGGGGGGAAATAATTATGATTTCAGTCTACATTTTATTTTTATTTTTTTTAGCATTGCAATTTAGCGTTTAAAATATTATAATATTTAATATCTGAATAATTTAAAAAATGTCATTAATCTGTAATACAATTCAATTAATTCTAACCATTCTTGTTATATTTATAAATTATGTCCTTTAACATTTTATCATATTATGTATAATAATATTACTGAGGCCGGAACATTTGTTAGTCACAGAGAATGCAAGAAATACAATTTGCAGAAAAATACAAGTTTATTTGGTTAAAACATCACCCAAAATAACACTGTTTAAATACATGTAACATGAGTATAAAATGTGGAAAATAAATGCAATAAGGTAAACATTTGTGGTAAACTAATATAGTATATTTCCGATTAATGTTTTTAGCCCTCCACAACCATAAAAAACACAAGTCTCCAGCAGAATAATCATACGCTTACCAGTAAAAATAGTAGATTAACATGTTCTCAAAAGAGCATATTCTGTGATAAACATCTGCATTGTGCTCGTAAGAAATTATTTGTTTTTAGGCACCAAAGTGAAGTTGAAGTGAAGTCGTGTGCTGTTCTTCAGAGCTGTCCGTGATACAGTACCGTAATGCTGGTGCGTCAGTAACTCCGTGTAGATGTGTTTCTGCCTCGCCTTCACATGAATCCAGAGCTGAAGAACGACAAACATCAGCTGTGAGAAACACAAACACACATGACAGAGATTCCAGAGACACAGTTCCCACACTTTCACCGTGACACGTCACAACCACATCACTTCACAACATGCATTCACTAATAATCTGTGATTTTTATATCCGTTTTACACAATGTACATGTAAATATCAAGTCGAGCTGATACTGATTAACTATGTCTTATCTTCTTCAGTTCATACAGATCCTAACTTTTTAAAATTCTTTTATCAAGATCTCTGATAAATATAATATCAATCGCACATAGATATTAATCAACTGCAAAATTATTTAGTGTATTTTATTGTTTATATTTTATTCAGCAGTTTATTATTACACGTCTAAATATGTCATTTATGCATTTACAAATACTGTGTTTTTTTTTATCAGTTTTCTATAATGAATTATACTAAATCTAAATCTGGTTAGGAGTTTTTACAGATGTACGATTAGCAATTTCTTGCCAGCTTCTTCAATTTGTTCATCCTAATTAAAAAAAAATTAAAAATGATCAAGAGCTCCAATAAAGTTGGTTAGGTTGTAAGGGCAAAAAAATATTAGTTTTAAAATATGTATATTTTAAGAAGGCAGTCTTACACAAAAATTATGCATTTTAAGATTATGAGGCTTATGAGGAAGAAGCTTCATGCCAGATTGATATTAATCACAACAGAGGAAATTAACAATTAAGTTCCAATTAAGTTTATTTATTATTATAGTAATTATTTATAATTTTGTTTATATTTTACCAGTTTGTCATATTTTATAATAAATTACATTTAATATTTTATTACATTTTATTTATTAAATATTGCATATTTATTTATAATAAATATTATAATATTTTTTTTTCATTTATAATAAATTATACTCTCTTCCGTTTCATTTTGTTGGAAGTAGGTAATATAAGTTTCTTTTACATTTTACCAAGTAAATACTAGGCAGGATTTATCAACATCTAGAGATGATATTTAACTATTTCTTGTCATCTTTTATTCTCTTATCAAGAGCTCTGATAAACAAGACCAACACTGACAGGCATTGGTTGGTTAACTGATAAGCAAATAAAAAAAGACAATAAAAAAAATTACTTTTAAAATTCGTAGGCCTATATTTATATATTATTATTTATAATTTAATTGTTTATAGTTTACTCACCATCTTATTATTCTCTCTAAATATGTAATATTTAATATGCATTCATTCTACATTAAATTTCCTGCTTTTTAATTTTGTTAGACGCTGGTAATATAAGTTCCTGTGACGCTGAGTTTGGGAAGAACTCACTTCTTGCGGTCTTTGTCCTTCTTGTTGTTGGTGCTGGCGTTGAAGGACTGCGCCTGCAGGAGCTCGGTGGCAGCTTTGCGTTTGCTGAAGATGCTCATCTCCTCCTCCAGACTCCTGCGCTTCTCCTCCAGCTTGCTCTTCTCATCCGCATGCAGTCGCTTCAGCTGCTCGAACTTCCCCTGCAGCTAAACCACACACACACACACACACACACACACACACACGGCTGGTTAGTAGAATTAGAGATGCAAACAGGTAAGGGGGTGAGAACATTGCACGGATTGGGGGCATGCTCCACACAGAGTTTCTTTTAAAGATATTTGATCTTCATGCTCATTTGTAGTTACTTTAAGGTATTTTTAAAAAAATATTTTTTATTACCATATATGTCCAAAACTGTGATTTTTCACCAAAAACAAACAAAAAAAATCTTGTTGCAACATTACAAAAATCAAGATTGAATATATTTGGTCAAAATCCCATGTTATAAAAGATGAAGTGCCCATGGCAGATTATTGTTGAAGTAAAAAAAAGTTTAAAAAAATGAAACAAAAAAAAAAAAAGTTTATGAAAATGATTTATGAATTATATTTTATATAAAATATATGAAACATGTTGACCTCTAAACCTGCTACAAATCTAAACAAGGTGTTTTCCAAATTTGAGGTTGATATCTCAAAAAATGAGCTTTCAGTAAGGGTTTGTTTGGGCGCAGTACCAGATTTCCCCATTAGATGCCAGCAAAGCTCCGCTGTGCACACAGTGCTTGGGTTTGTGATTTACAGTAGAGCTTCTCTCTCTCAAATATTACAAGAACACACACACGCAATTTTTTTTATGACACACATAGAAACCACACTCTGACACCCACACAATTATAGCTGCATTATTTATCCAGTTGGCTCTATAATATGCAGAAGCAGAAAACAGGAATAAAGCGAGTATTTGCTTCATAGGCCAAACCCGAAATAAATGGCGCCATCTGGTAAAAAAAAAAAAAAAAAAAAAATTATATATATATATATATATATATATATATATATATATATTTTTTTTTTTTTTTTTAAGCTTTGCCAATCTAATGTTAACCTATTATTATTATTATTATTATTATTATTATTATTATTATTATTATTATTATTATCATCATTATTAAATGTAAAGCCTATTAACAAAAATTGCATCATTTTACAGTTAAATGGCACTGTGATTACAAACAGCAGTTTTAATGTGTTTCAATGAGGAGATTTTGTCTTTAAGGTCCTGAGAGGAACTATTTTGTGTTCCTAGTGTAAAACAGATTTATTAAAGGAAATGGGGGTGAAATAGTAAAATTCCAGTAAAAATACACACCTGTCCCAACATTTATGCAGCTGGCAATAACCCGGGCAAAATGATAAAAAAACCCACAAAAACTAAAAATGTCCAAAAGGTCACACAAGGGTTAAGACAATACTGGCCATTGGTTAGACAGCAAAGCTGAAAACATTAAAAAACGAAATAAATGAAAGTAATCTCATGCGCGTGGTACCTCTCGCTCGGCGTCCTTCAGCTCGGCCTCCTTCTCTTTGACTCTCTGGACAAACGTCTGTCGCATCTCCTCCTCTCGCCTCTGCAGCTCGCCCAGAAACTCCTGCCGCTTCTCCTCGTACGTCTGCTGAAGACTGCCGCAGGGATGAAGAACAGCACAACAAAACATCAGAGCCGCATCATTCCATTTCAAACGCATCTCAGTTTTTGGTTATTAATCTCGGGGTTAAAATAATCAGATAAGGCTTTAGTAAAATCAAAGAAACAGAATCAGCAGCTCTAATACCCTGTTAATTAAACACTAATTATTTAAACATTAAATAATGTGTTCAATTTAAGAAATCCTTTCTGCAATGGGCAGCACGTAAGAGTTTACGCTTCACTAAATGCCAAATACAGTTTATTATGTAGCTAATATACCAATAATAACCAGGAAAAAAGACTTAATGCAGGACTTTTAATCATAAACAAGCCCAAAATACACGGTTTTAATTTTCAGTTTTTATTTTAAGTTAAACAATTTTTTTGTCATTTTGTTGTGTTTTTGTCACTTTTTTTAGTTGTTTATTTAGTTTTTATGTCAGTTTTAGTTATTTTGGTGCATCAAGTTAAACTGAAAGAAAATGGAAAATGAGAAATGGAGAAATGTATTATAAAATATTTTTACATTTTATTTCAATTAACATTTTATTTTTATTTAAGTAATGAACGTGTTTTTTTTTAGTTTTCTGTAATAACCCTGCACAGAGCGTGCACAAGCGCCGTGTTTTGACTTTAAATGTGCTGCGCTCACTAATTTAATTCAATCAATGCATTTTGAAGTTTAATAATCATATTCCTCTTTTAATCTCTTAAAATGATTTAAGTCTTAATATGTAACCCTGGACCACAAAACCAGTCATAAGGGTCAATTTTGTGAAATCTGCATAAACAATCGTTCCATTGATGTATGGTTTGTTATGATAGGACAATATTTCAATATTATTGAAAATCTGGAATCTGAGGGTGCAAAAAAATCTAAATATTGAGAAAATCATCTTTAAAGTTGTTCAAATGAAGTTCTTAGCAATGCATATTACTAATCAAAAATGAAGTTTTGATATATTTACGGTAGAAAATTCACAAAATATCTTCATGGAACATGATCTTAATATCCTAATGATTTTTGGCATAAAAGAAAAATGTATAATTGTGACCCATACAATGTATTGTTGTCTATTGCTGCAGATACAGCTGTGCTGCTTATGACTGCTGCTGTGCTGCAGGGACACAGATGAGACTGTATGGCTTTAAATGTGGTCCGACTGCATTTAAACAGCCTGTTGTTGTCTGAGGACACTTGAGAATGATAAAGCACTCCTTCAGTGTGAATGATCTGAAGGGTCTCGTTAAGAAAGCCAGCAGGCCGGTCATTAGCTGAGATTCCAGAGTTCTCTGTTTTGAAAAGCGGAGCAGAAATCTGAGGAATGTCTCAGTGAGGGAGGTTAAACACACAGTTCCCACGCTCCCGTCTCCAGAGGGAAACACACACACACACACACACACACACACACACACACACACACACACACACACACACACACACACACACACACACACACACACACTCACCTGACGGGTTTGCACTCGGGGTCGGTGTCTCTGAAGCCCATCTCCTCCAGCTTGCAGCGTCTGTAAAGCTCATAGTGCCGCGTGTGTGTCTGCTCGCGCAGGTCCTCCATGTTCACGCAGATCAGCATCTCGCGCAGCTTCACGAAGTCGCAGTGGTTCTCGTTCTCCACTAAAACACACACAAACACATCCCAGACCTCTTCAAGACCAAGTCAAGCAAACTTAAGCAATTGATCGAATGGAACACAATACGTCAATATGGTCTGTAAACGCAAACGTCCCAGTTTTCCTTTAGTTTTCTCTAAGAATGAATGAATTTCCAGAATTTTAAGAAAAACGCAAGCAACAATTGGGTGTTTTTTACTGTGCACTCAAACAGAAACTCCTGAAGTTTGGATTTTTTTTCTTTAGAAAGTTGTATCTGTGTGTTTTACACTTCCAAATAAAATTTTGTCTACATATAACATTCCCCAAGCCAATTATCGCCATTTATTACAATTTTGTTATAAGCGCTTTTCAGTGAAAAAACAGGTCTATATAGTTTACTAACAATATAGATGTCAATATCTAATTAAAAAAAAAACGTTAAGGGAGAAAACGTTAAAGAAAATGGAATCAGTGTTATATAATAACAAAACACAGTAAAAAAAGTGACTTTTTTTCAGAGAAATATTTTTTTTAATCTGAGTACGAACAACAACAAACACAAACGTGCAGCTAATAGTGAAAACAATTGCACAAATTCTTCTGCAACAAAAATACAAACAGTGCAACTGATTCACAAACTTCACACAAAACGAGTGAGAAATACACAGAGCGCAACAGGAAAAATAGTGAAACTGAACTATATAATTACTGTTTACATCATAGAAATGGATCGATCCGCTGGCTGCACTCTTGATTCTTAAGAATTGTTTTGATTTATTATTAACTTGTAATTATTTTTAAAAGTAGCCTGCTTGTATAAAGTTGATATATTCGTGATGCACCGGGACACTGAATGGAGTCATTGAGGTGATGATCGTAATCCCAGCTCTAGTGTGTAACCACAGCACATGATAACAGTGGAAGTAGGTCAGATGAAGGCTCACCCTGCACGACGCCCCACGGATACTGCCTCGCCTTCACCATCTTGTTCCCGATGTTCACCTCCTCCGTGCTGCCCACCACAGCGAACGGGAGATGACCCTGGAACAACCCACACGACACCTTCAGACTTTAGACGCTATTCTACATCAACACTGCTTTCAAAACATGCCAACGACTCCTGCTGAGTCACACATAACCATCGGCGAGTCAGTGTGATAACAACAGTCAAAATTATTATTTCAGATGATGCAATGAAACATTAATAACTGATTATATTTGTAGTCAGTGTCTGCTTTATTTCCGGAGAGCTTTGTTGTTCTATGCATTTTTTGCACATTAAAATAAAACCCATATTCTGTGATAAGTTAAATACCATAATCATGGTTATTAGAGTTATATAAAACCGAAAATAAAATTAAAATCATTAAAAAAAAAATCACATTTTTGATACCTGAAATAAACTTAAATAAATAATATATATATATATACACACATATATATATTTCAACTAGTTGCCAAGTCAACATTTCTCATTTTCATTTAATTCAACTTGATGCACCTAAATAACTAAAAGAAACTAAAATTAATTTTTTTTGATACCTGAAATAAGAGAAATGTTAACTTAAATAGAATTTAAAAAAAAAATCAGCTACTTTTAGGCAACATTTCTTATTTTCATTTAGTTTAACTTGATGTAATAAATGTAATAGTTTAAGTAAAACAAACTAAAATTAAAACATTACAAAAAAACATTTTTGTTATTTAAAATAAAAATAGAGCTTTTTTTTTTATTTTAGCTAGTTACCAAAGCAACATTTCTTGCTTTAGTTTAACTTTATGTACTAAAATAACTAAAACTGAAATAAAAATGAATAAAAATTATATAGACAAATAAAAAAAACATTAAAGTTGACAAAATGCAACAAACTTACTAAAACTTTAAAATGAATGAGATTTTGAATGAAAATGGAAAATAAGTAGAAATATATATACATTAAAAAAATTAAAATATGAAAATGTATTTTTTAGTTATATTTAGTATTTGAGCTTAATTAATAAAATCACTAATAGGATCTGAACAGTACTAAAATAACACTGACTTTAATCAGATGTGGTGTTGTGTTCCTCCCGGTCCGACACGCTCCTGATATGTTGGCGTGTGATAGAGCACTGAGGGTCGTTACGAGCGGTTACTGCTCAGTTAAACCCGTGTTCCTGCTGTCTGTGGGCTGCACTCACGTTCATGGCGGTGTTGATCTTGGCCACGGTCTCGTCGTCGATGGGAAACTGGTAGATCTGCACGCCGTTGCTGACCAGCTCGCTCATGATCTTGATCTTGAACTTGTGCAGCTCGCTCTTGGAGATGGTGTCGGCTTTAGCGATGACGGGAATGATGTTGACCTGCGGGGCAAAGCAGAGCCACGGACCAATATAGAGACACCACAGGCTTGTTTTAGCCACCGGCCACGTCTGCATCATACAAGAGCACTCCTCCTGCTGCATCCAGCGCTCATCAGAGTTATTAATACTGGCTTTCTGCAGCTTTAGTGAGTGTCTTTAAAGAAGTCTCTTCTGCTCACCGAGCCTGCATTTATGTCTATTGCTACAGATACAGCTGTGCTGCTTATGACTGCTTCTGTGCTGCAGGGTCACATGATGTAAATATAATAAACCAATCAGGAATAATCTTATGTCCTGCTGGCCTCAGGTTTGTGGAAACACCAGACTGACCTTGCTGTCCAGCTTCTTCATGGTGACCAGGTCTAAGGATTTGAGCGAGTGTCCGGACGGAGCGATGAAGTACAGACACGCGTGGATCCTGGAGTCGTGATAGTTATGAAGCGAGCGCTTGATCTTCAGCTCCTCCTGTAAGTACGACTCAAACTGCGTGTCGATGTAATCCACTATGTGCTGGTAACTGGATCCGAGACAGAACGCCGATATAAGATCAGGAGGAGTGTTTCTTCATCAGGTTTGTAGAAGTGTGTCTCTGCATCAGTGTCTCAGCAATGGATGCTCTGCAGTGAATGGGTGCCGTCAGAACGAGAGCTGATAAAAACATCACAATAATCCACAGCACACGTCTTAATGCTGGATGTGTTTCAGCTTTTGTCTTCTCCAGATGTTAACTGATGGACTCGAGTGCTGTGGATTATTGTGATGTTTTTATCAGCTGTTTGGACTCTCGTTCTGACGGCACCCATTCACTGCAGAGCATCCATTGCTGAGACACATTTCTACAAACCTGATGAAGAAACACACTCAGCGCTACTCCAAACCTTTAACATTAGATGATGAATCAGTAACTGATCAGAACTGACCTCTCTTGCTTGTTCATCTGATCACCAAAGCCGACAGTATTCACCACGGTGAGCTTCAGACGAACATTACTCTCCTGAAGATCGTACGTCTGCGCTCGCAACTTCACCTTCGGCTCAAAATGGGACGACTCGAAATTCTCAAAATTGGTGTTGAAGAGAGTGTCCATCAGCGTGGACTTACCGATCCCAGTTTCACCTGGACATGAGAAATAATGTATGAGTATTTACTGTATGTACACATACTCACAATGATATGATATTTACATCATTTTATGTCGGTATCTGTTGCACTGTTATAAAGTTTTCCAGCATCTTCTGCATATTTGAACCCTTTCCAGCAGCGGCTGCATGATTTTGAGATCCATGTTTTCACACCGAGGACAACTGAGGGACTCAAACACAACTATTACAAAAGGTTCAAACATTCGCTGATGCTTCTGAAGGAAACACGATGCATTAAGAGCCGGGGCGTGAAAACTTTTTAAATCTGAAGATCAAGGTATATTGTACTTAATTTGTCTTCCGGACACATGCAAGTATCTTCTGCTGCTTCCGAAGGGCAGTACTAAATGGAAAAAAATGATATTTCAACAAAATAAGAAAAATTTGGACATCGTGTTCAAAAGTTTTCACGCCCCGGCTATTAATGCATCGTGTTTCCTTCAGAAGCATCAGCGAATGTTTGAACCTTTTGTAACAGTTGTGTTTGAGTCCCTCAGTTGTCCTCGGCGTGAAAAACATGGATCTCAAAATCATACAGTCGCTGCTGGAAAGGGTTCAAATATGCAGAAGATGCTGGAAAACTGAAGAATCTGCAGAACGGCGCTCAGTTTAACTCTTCAGAACAAACAAGGGACTCATGAACAACCATCTCTTATGTAAAATATCTTACTCAGGACGGTACAAAATAAACAATAACATGCATTTTGCAAAAATGATTCACAGATTCTGCAAGGGGTTCACAAACTTCCGCCTGTAAATATGAGCATCTGCAGCAGATTACAGGCTGTGTTTGCTGTAACTTACCGATGCACAGGATGTTGAAGCAGAACCCCTGACTGGTGGACTTGTTGACCAGCTGATCCGGCAGACTGTCGAACCCAACGTGTCCCGATAGAGCCAGCGGACGAGCGTTCTTGTCCTGAGCCAGAAAACATGACTAATAACAGGAAACTGCTTTTCAGATCTTCCTCTCAAACATGAGTTACAGTTAATCTACTTCAGCTTCACATTCACCCATTTCAAAACTTTCACTTTTTGATTATTTTAACTTTTAAAACTTTATCAAATGTCATTTTTTCCCCAAGTTTAGATTAAAAAAAAAAAACAATTAAATGTGGTCTCAGGCTTTTATATCCACTGTATATTTGATATGACTGTAGATATATATGCAATAAATGCTTTGACAAAAATTGTGAAATATTTCTAACAGGTTTCTAACTGACTAGCAAACTTATAAATCGGAAAAAAGATTAAAACAAATTTTAGCCTATTAGTTATTAATTTAAATTGGGAAATGTTTTCATATTAATATTTCTGATTTATAAATCTGATGTTTGCATTCTCATTAAGAACAGCATTATTTTAGTATTATTATTATTTAGTTTTATATATTTATATATTTTGAATTACCTTTTATTTTTATACTTTCAGTTTTTATTTTAATTTAAGTTCAATTTTTGGCATTTTGTTGTGTGTTTTTTTTGTGTGTGATTTTACTTTTTTTAATATCACTATGTAGATTTAATTTATTTTTAATTGATTTCAAGTTAGCAATTTTAGTAATAATTTATCATTTTAAAATAATAATAATAATTTTAAACTTAAGGAAAATTAGAAATATTGCCATGGCAACTAACTGAAATCATTTTTTTTAAACCTAATATTAATATTTTATTTTATTTCAATTAAATGTTTTAATAGTAAAATGTTTTAAAATAGCATAAATGTATAAAAATTGATAATTCGGATGATTGTATTCAGACTGATAAATATATTCTGATTGCTCATTCAGATTCATAATTCAGATTAATGAATTACAATTTATAAATAAGAATATAATTGAGATGATTCAAATAACTGATAAATTAGATAAGTGTATTCAAACTGATAAATCAATGAATTGTTTTCAAATCTATAAATCAGATAAATGTGTTCTGAAATATATTCAGAATGCTAAAATACACTAATTCAGATTCACAAATGAATTCAAACTGGTAAAGCAGACACATTTATTCAAATTAATAAATTGTATTTAGATTCATAATTCGGATTGAGAAATGCATTCAGACTGCTCATTCAAACACGCTCCACGTATTCAGATTCATAAATCAGATAAATGTATGATAAATGCATTCAATTAAAAAAAAATCAAATAATACAAATAAACTTATTCAAATTAATAAATCGTATGTTGTTTGTATTCAGATTTATGATTCAGATTGAGAAATGTATTCCGACTGCTCATTCACACACACGGACAGAAATCGGATAAATGTATCATAAATAATTTAAATTGATTCAGATTGATAAATTAGATATATTTCTACAAATTGATTAATCAGATGTTTGTTTACAGATTAATAAATGAGGCGGGAGCGCGCTCGTCAGGTCGGGACACTCCCAAGCGCGCTCACGCCAACTCACTCCCAAACTTCACGAGCCACAGACACAAGAAAAGACTCAGAACAGGGAATATATCGATCGCAAACGTACCATCTGTCGAACGACATCAGAAGAAGCCATTTGCGCGCAGAAAACAGCGAATATTTGAAGAAAAATCGGATCGCTTTCGGATGAAAGTCAAAAGTTGCCTCGTCCAATAATTTCCAGCTGACACGCCACTGGGAACAGCTGCTTTACCACTCCTGCGTCTCTGAGAGGGGTTTCTGTCAGTCTGAGTCGATAAAGTAAACGACTTCAAATGTCAAATACATTAGCGAGCACTTTCGTAACACTACATGTGTATTTAACCCGAATGAACGCTATAAATCATGCTAGGTTTCATTCATTAAAACCTCTAAAGCTCAATAGAGTTCCAACCCCCCCGCCTTGTCCCAGCAAAGTGGTACGTTCCAACCAGGTGTAACTGGAATCCATTTTGGCTCAACGCGGAGCCGCTTCCCGCCTTAAACGCCGGGCGCATTTGAGCCTAAATGAACACCGCTGTGCTCCGGTTTCGCACTAGTGATTCTGTTCACCAACAAGAGTTGCTAGGATGCAAACATCATCTTTATAAGCTCTACCGACCCCTATCTGACACATTCAGTACTCGATCTCATCTACTGCCTGGCTTTAATAAGACGAGACGCGATGTGTTCACCAGCGCGCAGACTAACGATATATATAGATCTGTCGAAATGACGCAGGCGCATTAGACGCTGATTTGTGCATTCGCTTATTTATTATTATTATTATTATTATCACCATAAAGCATGATATAATGGCGACGGAGTGCACGCAAGAATCCGTCCTGGACTTTCTATTGGAAAATGGGGGGCGTGTGAAAAACAAGGACTTGGTCGCGCATTTTAAAGTCTTTCTGAGCAGCGAAAATGCGAAGCGAGCCGTGCTAAAAGAAAGATTTAAGCGTTTTGTGGACAATATCGCTTACGTGAAGCAAGAAAACGGGGAGAAAGTGGTGTGTTTGAAGAAGAAGTACAGATACCCAGAGATGCGCAGCGGGCGCGCGCAGGATGAGAAGCCCGATGATGGTGGTGATGATGAAAACATAAACAGAGGAATTAAATCATTGCATTTTGAAGAGAACGTCAGCGTGCGTGAAGAAATCAGTGATCTGAATCCTAAATCAGAGGAGACTGTGAGAGATGCTGAGGAGGAGCTGAGTGTGTCGGACATCGCGCTGATTGAGAAAGACTGCGAGCTCTCAGATGCACAGGAAAATCAAACCGTGCATGGAAATGATGTAATAAAAGCAAATGCTCCCGAGCTCTCCAATGCTCAGTCAACAGGAGAAGCGGAATCTAGGGCAGGAGAAGCGGAGCTGGAGGCTGGAGTTGGCAGAGCTGCTGTCACGCCACAGGTCATCATTAGTAGACGGAGAACATCGAGGGGATCTCAGAGGAGTCTGCTGGCTGCTTCTGAGGATGGAGCACATGATGCACCGGCTGAGGACGCCAGCACCCCGAAATGCAGCCGCAAGAACTTCATTGAGCTCATGATGAGCAGTTCTCCACAGGTGGGACAGGTGCAAATGTACACGCAGGACTGTAATGCATGCAATGATAATAATGGAAATACACATAATCCGTATAATATATAATGCAAAAGCACATAATGCATGTATAATGCAAAATCATATAATGCATATAATAAATAATGCAAAAACTTAATAATGATTATGCTTAATGCATATAATCCAAGTGCACGTTATGCATATAATACTGTATATAATGCATATAATATAAATCACATAATGCATATACTATATAATCCAAATGCACATAATGCATGTAATATATAATGGAAATGCACATAATGCACATAATAGTGCAAATGCACATTATGCTTATAATGCATATAATATAATGTAAAAGCACATAAATCATATAATATATAATGCAAGTGCACATAATGCATTTAATAAATAATGCAAAATCATATAATGCATGTAATAATGATTATGCTTATAATGCATATACTATATAATCCAAATGCACATAATGCATGTAATATATAATGGAAATACACATAATGCACATGATAGTGCAAATACACATTATGCTCATAATGCAATTAATATACAATTGAGGTGCACATTATGCATAAATATATAAAATCATTTAATGCTTAAAATATATAATGCATGTGCACATAATGCATACAATAAATAATGCAAAATCATATTATTTATGAAATGCATGCAATAATGATTATGCTTAATGCATACACTTCCAAGTGCACGTTATGCATAATATAAAGCAAAATCACATAATGCATATAATATATAACCCAAATGCACATAATACATATGATATATAATGCATATGCACATAATGCATGTAATAATGATTTTGCACATGATGCATATAATATATAATCCGAATACACATTATGCGCATAATGTATATTGCAAAAATCACATAATGCATGTGATGTATGATGCATATGCTCATAATGCACATAATATATAATCCAAATATACGTAATAATGCATATGCACATAATGCATGCAATAATGATTATGCTTGATGCATACAATCCAAGTGTACGTTATGCATAATATAATGCAAAATCATATAATATATAACCCAAATGCACATAATACATATGATATATAATGCATATGCACATAATGTTTGTAATAATAATTCTGCAAATTATGCATATAATATATAATCCAAAATGCACAATATGCATAATGTATATTGCAAAATCTCATAATGCATATAATATATAATCCAAACGTAGATAATGCATATAATATGTAATGCATATGCAGGTGAGACGCTCACTGGTGCACCGTAACTCCCAAGGGCACATGTCAGCCAGAAGCAGTGACTTCAGAATGTCGTCTGTGGACGAGGATTGTGCCTTGGTAACCTTAGACCCGCTGGAGCACGAGTGGATGATGTGCACGGCAGATGGAGAGTGGGACAGTCTGCAGCGGCTGCTCGAGTGTGAACCCACGCTCATCTCCAAGAAGGACTTTGTCACCGGGTTCACGTGTCTGCACTGGGCGGCCAAGCAAGGCAAACATGAGCTTTTCGCAATGCTGGTGGATTTCGCCAAACAGCACGGCGTCAGCATCAACGTAAACACCCGATCCAGCGCCGGCTACACACCTCTGCACCTGGCAGCCATGCACAATCACATAGAGGTCATGAAGCTGCTGGTGGGAGCGTATGATGCCGATGTGGATGTGAGGGATTACAGCGGGAAGAAAGCGGCGCAGTATCTCCGATCCACCGTCACATGTGACATCAAGGACATCATAGGAGCTTGTGTGACCTCTGACACGGAGAACGCATCTGGAGCCGGGCGATGGAAGCTTCCTAAAGTCCTGCAGTCCAACCTCAACCCTCTACGCTTACTAAACCACCCCGAGGAGCTGACGGCCGACGGTCAGCCCAGGCCCAGGTCTCTGTATCGCAAGTCCTCCATCGGCCGCATCAGACTGCAGAGGAACCGCTTCAAGACGCAGATCGTCCACAGCACGTCATTCAGAGAGAACGAGGAAAGAGAGGAGTCGCTCAAGAGCCCCGTCAAATCCAGACCCATATCCAATCTCTTCGGCTGAGAATAATAGAGACTTTATTACTCTGAGATCAACTCAGCTGCTTGTTTACTGCGTGGTGCAAACTCAGTTTCTTAAAAAAATAAATAATAAATTAATTGAAAAACTTGGGGAATAAATAAATGAAAAAATAAATTGCATATATACAAATTAATTATTTAAAATAAAATAAAAAATAATCTAAATTTATCAAAATGATGTTTGATCAAAATATTCAAATAAATAAAATTGATAAAAAATAGGTTAAAATAAATAATACATCTAACAGTACTATAGTGAGTAGAAATAAAGGTACATTTTACAATAAGATTTCATTTGTGAACATGAACTAACAATGAACAATACTACAGCATTTATTAGTCTTAGTTAATGTTAATTTCATCATTTACTAATACATTTTCAAATTAAAAGTTGTATTTGTTAACTAATTAATGCACTTTGAACTAACATGAACAAACAGGTGTATACAGTTGTGTTTATATATATATATACTGTATATATTACTCATTGTTAGTTAACATTAAATAACGGTCATTTTAAAACAAAAGAAGCACAATCATGTAATAGAAACGAAATGTTTTACACACATTTATAATATTGATTTTTTGCAGTTTAAATGGGACCTTTATACGTGAAATATACAGTATGTTTATATGCAGTAGCTGCTTTTTACATTTTTAGGTTGGACGAGGATGAGCAACTGGAACCAGTTTTAATGCAATCATCTCCTTTATTGAAATTATGCACCACTGTTTTATTACAACGATGCTCTGAGAACATGTAACGTAGGTTATTTTGACTCTGTATTTCCACGGATGCACTTTGTGTTTTGCGCGTCATGTTGCATGTGATCGTCCTGCTCTCTGTTTCAGTTGCTGTGCCTTTAATGATCGTCTTCCAGATGCAGGAGTGACCGTGTGGAGACTGTTATCCTGTGAATGTGATTTCAGTGTGTTTGTGTGCTGTAGGTGAAGTTTAAAAAGCTGCTGTTTGAATGCTTTAAGACAAAGTCTGATTCCACGACCAGAAAGGAACAGTTCACCCGAAACACTGCAGTGAATGGGTGCCGTCAGAATGAGAGCTGATAAAAACATCACAATAATCCACACCGCTCCAGTCCATCAGTTAACATCTGGAGAAGACAAAAGCTCAAACACATGCAGCATTAAGACGCTTTTAACTCCAATACGAGTCCATAATAACATTTTGGGTGAACTGTTCCTTTAATAATAACCCTTGAGCCATTTCAGTGGCCATGCACTTTTAGCTGATCAAATCTCCTAAGCTTTATTATATAATAGCTTTTGTTTTTAAAGCTTCTAGCGATCCCAAATACTAAAACACTAATCCCAAATGTGCATTCTCAGTAACTCCCAATAAAGTGCCTTTATTGATAATGAAACTTGTTTTAGGCACTTTTTGTAGATTAATAATATTTGAAATCACCCTGAAAATGTGCTCAGTGTTTTATATATATATATATATATATATAAGGGTCCTTACATACAAACTGTTGAAACCAGCTGCATGTTTACGTTTCCTGAAGACAATGTGAGCGGTGTTTGCCGTTGCTATGCCGTAGCTAGGGTGTTCCAGCTGGTTGCTAGGCGATGTCGTAGCATCTCTGTGATGCTTTGCTCATTCATGCAGAAGCAGTGAAGTCTTGACCGGACCGCACGAGTAATGATTCCTGACTTGGCGATCAGCACTAATTAACTGCTGCTCTTAAATTACAGTCGTGAACCGTCTGCTGTCAGTGCATTATTTATCTGACGTGAAGACGCTCAGGAAGCCCTAAACGTTCTGAATGGTGTGGAAACTCAGTGTTTTGTTCAGTTTGGCGTCACACACAGATTCCCTTCTTGCTGGAGAACAGACCGCAGTAATCTGATGTGAAGCAGGTGCGACGGCTGTTTCTGGCTGGAAGCGATGCTGACGCTTGTCCTGACACATCCAGCGCTTCCTCACCTTACAAACACCTCTCGCTTTTACACAACAACATGCATTTGTCTTTGCTTTGTCAAAAATAAATTGGGCGCTTGGAGTAAAGAGCGTGGTGTTATTGGGTCTGTGTCGTGTTAATAATGATATACACACTGCTGCTCAAACGTTTGGGATCAGTAAGATTTGTAACGTTTTTAATGAGTCTCTTCTGCTCATCAAGGCTGAATTTATTCAATCAAAAATACAGTAATATTGTGAAATCTTATTGCAATTTCTAATATTGGTTTCCTATTTTAATATGTGTTAAACTGTAATGTATTTCTGTGATGCAGCGCTGTATTTTCAGCATCATTACTGCAGTCTTCAGAGTCACATGATCTTCAGAAATCATAATAATATACTGATTTATGAGTGTTGAGACTGTTCTGCTGCTTCATGTTGTTTTTTGTAAGTGCTTCCATGCTTTATTCAGCACGTGAGAGGGTTAATGCTTCAGAGGTTTACTGAGATTAACATTGTTTCCAGAGTTTGTGTGCGGCCCGAGCTTTACTTCATCAGACCTCAGGAACCATTTCCATTAGAACAGCTAGAATTAGTCCTAAATACAAGAGATTCATCAGTTTGGAGAATTCTCTGTTCCTTAAAATGCTGTTAAATATATATATATATATATATATATATATATAAGCTTCTAGTTTTAAAGAATAGATTATAGTATTTTTATTGTATTTTTTATTATTACATCATGATCTAAACGTAACACTTTTTTTTTAACTCATTCTAGTTTTAAAAGATTGATTATAACAATTTATCTGGGTCTTTAACAATTTTCTTAATTGTACGTAAAGAGGTTCTCTAATTTTTACCACTCAAATATTTTATTTTATTATTTATTATTAATTAATAATTTATTATTTATTAAAATGATTTCATCTTGATGTGAGAGTAGCTTTATTATCTGACATTAACAAACTCTTTAATTCACACTAAACCCATTTTCTTTTTATCTTTATGAATTCAAAGTAAATTGACCGTATATTACAAATGCAGTTAAGCTGCGAGTAAAACAATTAGAAATAATTTAATAGTTTTAATACTAATGATTAACTAATAACTAAATAATTCTAGTTTTAAATGATAGTTTAGCAGCTTATTTGTGTCTCTTTAATAATTTTATGTTAAGAGGTTACAGGATTTATCTATTGTTTTCCACCCAAATATTTAATTTAATTTAATTTAATTTATTTAATTTTTTATATTAGGAATATTGCATGCTGATCTGAGAGAAGCTTTATTATTTGACATTAACAAAGTTAGTGTTGTCATGAAAACTTGAAATCAGACTAAACCCATTTTTTAAAACACTTTTTATTTGTATAAAGTCAGTGATTTGCGGCTGAGCTGCAGGTCAAACAGTGACCGCTGGAGGGCAGCAGAGCTCCTCGGTGACTTCCGGTTGCGGTGTGTGACGTATGCGGAAGCGGTCAGCGGCATCATGTCCGTTTGTTTCAGCTGTGCGCGGACTGCTGTTGTTATTGATGCTTCAGTCCGAACTATTCAGAGAGGTTAGTAATCACTTACATGTCCTTATGTCCGCTAGTAAGACTTTAGCAGCGATAACCCGCGCTGTGTCGCCATCATCCGGGTCAGTGGCAGTTAAACCGCTAAACGAGCTTCACAAATCAATAACTCATCAATAATCTGCACATCACCTCATCTCTGCGCGCGTTTTCATTATAATATCCTTATTATTTCAGGATCAGAGCCATTATTTGAGATCAAATGATGTTCTGTCACTTAATTACTATCAGTATGTCTACAGTTTCTCACCTTTACAGAGGTTTACCATGATTTACCTCAGAATACCACACTTATTACTGTAGTAAATCATAATCCGCTCAGCCAGAGTCTCTGTGAGGCTCTGAATCATGAGAGTCTTTCTCTTCGTGAATGTCAAGTTTTCATAGTATTCTTGTAGTAATAATAACTGTAGTCATAACTAGTGCAGACTGGAGTATTATCAATATTAGTATCGATATCATTATCTGTTTGGCCGTTTAACAGAAGTCTGTCAAGTCCAGAATCTACAAATATGAATAATAACTACCTGTTTTCCAGTGTTTTGTGAATATTGAGTGACTATTGTGACATTATTATTATTTATAATGATAATTTCAGCGGTTTATCTGTCATTGATTTGTATGGTGTTATATTATATCTGCTTGATCCTGATGTCCTGCTGTTCATCTCATCATCAATCATTGAAAATCCAGTGACACACATTCAGAATCACATCATTACATTAGCAATATTTTAAATTGTTTTTTATTTTTATATTCTCCCTTTTCATTTTAGTCTTTTTGTTTTGAGTTTTTGTCTTTTCTATCAGTTTTTTTTTGGTTGTTTTTACTTCAATCTAATTATTTTCATTTTCAGTCATTTTACTTAAACTAAACAGAAATTAGAAATGTTGCCTGAGCTAAAAAAAAAAAGAAGCTTTGAGTGGTTTTGTGTTGTTGTTTGTCAATTTTTATTAGTATAACTGAAAATCTGTTTGTTATTAACATAATTAACAAAAATTCAATTAATATAAATGTATTTGAATCATTTTATTTGGTGATTTTTGTCGTTTATTTATGTATTTATTTATTTATCTATCTATCACAGACTAAATTAATAAATTAAATTTTTCAGTTTTATTTTATTTCAGTTATTTCAGTTTTTATTTCAGTTTAATTGTTTAAATTTAATGTAAATGCATTTTAATAATTTTCATTTACATTTTAGTAATTTTTTATTTTTGTGTTGTTTTTTGTTCGGAGGGGGTTATGCCTTTTTAGTTTTTATTATTTTTATTTGTGTTCAGCTATTTTCAATTTTGGTTATTTTACTGCTTCAACTTAAACTAAACAAAAATGAGAAATGTTGCCATGCCAACTAACTGAAATATTTACTGAAAGCATAACTTAAATTTTTATTTTAGTAAACAATTTATTTTATTTTAATTAACGTAAATTTATTTTAACCATTTATTTCAAGTTTTGTTTATTTGTTTTTTAATTATTATTATATATTTAAATTATAATTATTATATATATTTTTTATTTTTAGTTTAGTTATTTTCAGTTTTGGTAATTGTAGTACTTCACAATAATGAGAAGTGTTGCCTTGCCAACTAACTGAAATATTTACTAGAATTTTTTCTGTTGTTAATTTATTTTATTTAATTTACTGGCAATGCTTTTTAATCATTTTAGTTTTAGTTAACGATAATAAGACTGATTCAGATTAATGCTGGGTCAATGTGGAGTTGTTTTATGATGGATTATTAAAAATAGTACAGTTGCCCGATATTTGTGTAACACTTAGTTAAAATAAAAGCTTATAACTATAACTCGGGGCTGTCTACAGAAGCGCTCTGACGTCTGCTGTGTTTGTGTCCAGCGTTCAGCTGAAGCGTCTCCAGAATGACGTCCGTCGTGAGCGACACGGCTGAGGCGGTGGATCTGTGTCCCGAGTTCAGTCTGTACCTCAAACCCATCGCCAAAATCACGGTCAGCGTGGCTCTGCCTCACCTCAAGACGCCCGGCAAGTCCATCTCCAACTGGGAGGTGATGGAGCGCCTGAAGGCCATGGTGCATCCGGAGCAGTTCTCCTCGCTGCGCATCTCCAAGAGCACCATGGACTTCATCCGCTTCGAGGGCGAGGTGGAGAACCGGAGCGCCGTCAAACGCTTGCTGGCCAAGCTGGACGGCAAGAGCATCAAGCTCAGCGGCTTCACAGACGTCCTGAAGATCCGCGCCGTCGAGCACAAAGCAGACTTCCCCACCCGCCACGACTGGGACTCCTTCTTCCGAGACGCCAAGGACATGAACGAGACGGTTCCAGGAGAACGGCCGGACACCATTCATCTGGAGGGGCTGCCGTGCAAGTGGTTCTCGCCCAAGGTACAGTCAAACCAAAATTTAAACGAGTGTGAATGCGCACGGGCGCCTAGCAACCACCCCGGGTACCTTAGCAACTGCATAGCAATACCTTAGCAACCACCCCAAGTACCCTAGCAACTGCATGGCAACACCCTAGCAACCACCCCAAGTACCCTAGCAACCACATGGCAACACATTAGCAACCACCCAGGGTACCTTAGCAACCGCATAGCAACACCTCACCTGTGTTTTACTCACCCTCGAGGCGGAGTTATAAAGTGGTCCTGGCTCTTCCAAGCGTTATCATTACAGTGGGTGGGTGTTTCTGTTCAACAGTCCAGAAGCAGTCAAATAAAGCGCACGCATCCCATAATAAAACATGCCTCACGCGGCTCCGGGGGGTGAATAAAGGCCTCCTGCAGCGAATCCATGCATTTTTGTAAGAAAAATATCCATATTTCAAATGTAATAAACACTTTTCTCTTGATATTTTAGTCCCCTGTAAAATCCGTTTTATTTATTCCCCAAATTCCATTTTTTTCCATTTTAATATTTTTTTATATTTAAATTTTATTAATCAAAATGCATGTCTAATCAGCTGAATTCATGAAACTATTCTATTCTTTAGTATTGAAAATGATTTTTAGAATTATATCTTTATCGTTATTTTTATTAGTTATTTTTATACTTATAGTTTTCTTTATTCCCCAAATTCCATTTTTTTTCCCGTTTTAATTTTAATATTTTTTTCCATTTTAAATTTTATTAATGAAAATGCATGTCTAATCAGCTGAATTCCTGAAACTGTGTTTATTTATTCTGGCTGAAGGACGGCGTTCCCGACAGACCCTCGGAGGCGGCGCTCCGGACGGTTTTCCAGCGCTTCGGGAAGATCCGGAACGTGGATATCCCGATGCTGGATCCGTACCGCGAGGAGATGACCGGGAAGAACTTCAACACCTTCTCGTTCGGAGGACACCTGAACTTCGAGGGCTATGTTCAGTACCAGGACCACACGGGCTTCGTGCGGGCCATGGACTCGCTCCGGGGCATGAAGCTCCTGTTGAAGGGCGATGATGGGAAGGCCGTGGCCTGCAGCATTAAGGTCAGTTCTCACTGTGTTTCTTCACAGATTTCCATTTTAATGCTCTGGATTCCGTTTTTGTTCCTGGATACTGTTTTATGATTTTAGTAATCAAAAAGCACATCTACTTAATTAAAATCATAAACATTTGTTTTTTTCTCAAATTCTCCTTTTTCCTCTTTAATTTTTATTAAATTAAATTTTTTTAAATTTTAATAATCAAAAGGCATGTCTAATCAACTGAATTATGAAACTTTACCTTTTTGATACATTTATTACAATTTGTTTTTTACAATAATAGGATCCTGTGAGTTTTTTATTATTATTTTTTTTCTGGATTATGTTTATTATTATAAGTTTAGTAATAGAAAAGCATGTCTAATTAATTAAAATCAAATTTCTGTTTTAATTACATTTTTTATTTTAATAATCAAAAGGCATGTCTAATCAACTGAATTCATACAATTTTAACTATTTAATACATTTATGAAATTTTTTCAACAATAATAGGTTCCTGTGAAAAGTTTTTTTTTTTTTGATTATCAAAAACTAAGCAAAATGGTAATGAAATAAAGGCATAAAACATTAATTTAATATATTTTATTGTACAAGTTCAAAGAAGACATGAATATGTTATTTCATGTACTGATTCTGGTTGTAGTGTTTATTGCAGCGAATGACCCTGCTCAGAGAAGCTCAGAGAAGCTCAGAGAAGTGTTCCAGTGAGAGCGGTTTCTCAGAAGCTTTATTTAATCGAGCAGGTTTGATGTTGAATATCTGGAGCTCAGTTAATGAGATGAGTGTGTTCAGCTGACACTGCAGTCGCACCGCCGCTTTAACCGGCTTTAATTAATGAGTTCAGGGATTATTCAGCAGAGACACAGATGAACATTAAATGAACTGAGCTCTGTCCGTCTCTGCTCGTTACGACACTGAACTTCAACCAGAGCGTGTTATAAAGTGTGTATATCACGAAACCTGTCAAGAGCTCACAGGTACACCAAACCAAAACACCACAGTAGATTTTACATGATGAAAATGAAGCCTATGTTTAATACATTTGTCAGATTTTATGACAAGGTGTGTTTTCTCAGGTGACGTTTGACACGACTAAACACCTGAGTGATTCGTCGCTGAAGAAGCGTCAGCAGGAGCGCCTGAAGCTGCAGGAGCTGGAGAAACAGAGAGAAGAGCAGAAACGCCGAGAGAAAGAAGAGGAGGAGCGCCGCAAGGAGGAGGAGAGGTACTGCGTTCATCACAAAATCAGAGAGAGTCGATCGAAAATACAGTAAAAACAGTCAAATATGATTAGAACTTAAAACAGCTGTTTTCTATGTGAATATCAAAGATTTGAATCAAGTTTCAAGCTGTTTTATATGTGAACAAATTTTCATTCATATGCACCTATTTAACAATACATGTTTTTATTTGTGTTATTTTGGGTTGTTTCAATCGAGCACATTTTCCCTCAAATCCTCAGAATAATATCTGTATTACACATTATTCGGAATGGAGTCTTTATTATTTTTACTGTAAAGCTTACTGTATTACAGTATGAATTAAAAGCGGTACAAAAATAAATGCCATGTAAAAATACCTTACATTTACCATATTACAAATTTTATTTCATTTGGATGACATTTTATTATTATTATTATTATTTTTTAAATTGACATTAATCTTTTTTTTTTTAAAGTTTTGATAAATGTGTGGGAATATCTACTTAATTGTGAAGAAAATAAGTACAAGGAAGAATCATATTTATTGTGCATTCATATTATTATTATTATTATTATTATTATTAGTGTTATTATTATGATTTTTTTTTTTTTTTTTAATTGAATGAATATCATTCATGATGTTGCTTGAATTTTTTTTGTGTGTGTGTAATTTTGTGACGGTCTTTAATTGTGTGTAATCTGCTTTTTATTGCTCTATATTTGGTCGTGTGTACCGTTATGAATAAAGTGTTTGTGGTGTTTCAGGAAGCAGCGAGAGCAGGAGGAGGAGGAGAAGGAGAGGAAGAGGGAGGAGAAGCTGCGCAAACGAGAGCAGAAGCTGAAGGAGAAGGAGGAGAAGAAGACGCAGAAGAAGCTGAAGAAGCAGCAGGAGGAGGAGCAGAAGAAGCTGCAGCTGAAGATCTCGATGGAGGAGCGCAAGCTTCTTCTGGCGCAGAGGAACCTGGAGTCCATCCGGCTGATCGCAGAGCTGCTCAGCAGAGCCAAGGTTCGCTCGGGACATTACAGGCATGGTTTCAGGGCCAGAACACAAACAGTCATAAAAATGGCATTTACAGTATATTGCGGAATGTGTCTCAAAATTTTAAAGCTCTTCACAACAACTCACCAAAGTTTGGTTTCAGAAATATATTGCTGTTGTACGGTGGAATGTACTTCTTAAAGTAATAATAATAGTAATACAATTATTAAAGCTTAAAGGAATAATCACATGATTTTTCTTCCATGTTTTGATTTTAACAGTAAACCTCAGTTGTGCAGCACTTCATTTGCCAAAAAATGAAAGGAATGGTTCATTTAATTACATTTTAAAGATTTAATCAAATGTTCATTTTTATTCATTCATTTGATTAACACCGTTTTTGAACATTTGTATTAAATCATAAATCCTGAAAACTTAAAACAGAGAATAAAAATTGTAAAGAAGTTAATAAATTAAGTTGTTAAAATGTTATCAATTTTATGAACAGAAAAATTAAAATTGGAAAAAAAATGGAATTTGGGAAAAATAAAACTGATTTCATAGGGCCTTAAAAATACATTTTTTTGTTAAACTTAAGTTGTTAAATTGTATGTTTCATTATTTCAATTGCTTTTTGATCACTAAAATTTTAATTTTAATTTAACCATTAATATAGTAAACAATTTAAATGAAAAAATAAAAAATAAATAAAGAATCCAACAGAAAAAAATGCAATTTGGGGAAAAAAATAAAACAGATTTCCAGGGGATTTAAAAATATTTTTAATTATCAATAAATTGTTACAGTAAATTGAAAGGTTTATTATTTTAATAATTAGAAATTCTGTTTGGTTACTGAAATTTAATTTAACCATTAAAACTGTGAAAAAATCAAATGGGGAAAAAAGGAATCCAGCAGAAAAAAATAAATAGAAAGAAAAAAAAATTAAATATGGAAAAAAAAAAACTGATTTCATATGGCTTTAAAATATTTTTTTCTTAAACTTTTAATAAACTCATTTAAAAATTGATTGTAAATTAAAAGGTTAATTATTTCAATAATTATACATGAGTTGTTGTTAAATTGTATAAGTTTCATTATTTCAATTGCTTTTTGATTACTAAAACCTAAATTTTAATTTAACCATTAATATGGTAAAAAATGAAACAACAATAAAAAAAACAACAATAACAAAAAAAAACAGTCCCCAGCAGAAAAAATAATATAGAAAAAAATATATATAATTTCACATGCTTTAAAAAAAATTTTTTTTACTTAAACTTTTAATAAACTATTGATTAATTTGATTGTAAATTAAAAGGCTCATTATTTCAATAATTCTGCATGTTTTTTGATGAGTAAAGCATGATTTGGGGTCAGATGTGGCTGCTTGTGTGCGCAGAGGCTGAAGCAGCAGCAGCTGGAGGAGCAGCAGGCGGAGCGCAGACGTCTGCAGCAGCTGGAGGAACGCAGGCGGCTGCAGGAGGACGAGCTGCGCCGCGTCGAGGCAGAAAAAGCACGAACGCTGGAGCTGCAGAGGAAAGAGCGCGAGCTGCGCGACAAACTGCTGGGAAACCTGCTCAAGAAGAGCACCAACACTGACGCCGTCCATCTGGACCTGGAGATCTGCGCCACGCAGACGCAGACGGAAAACCAGCGCAGAGAAACCAGCGAAGCAAAGAAGCAGGAGAAGCGGAAAGAGACTGAAGCAGACGACGGCAGACGTGAACGCAGGCGGCGCAGGTGGAGGCGCAGCCGCAGTCGCAGGCGGAGCAGAAGCCGGCCGCGGCGCAGACGCAGCAGGAGACACAGCCACGGCCAGAGCAGCAGCAGCAGCCGCAGTCAGAGAGAAAGCAGCAGCCGCAGCCGCGGCCGCAGACACTCGCACCAGCGATCCAGACGATACTGAGAGACAGACCTGCTGCGTGAGCCTCCGCAGAACACCACCAGGTCACGTTCACCCTGAGAATAGAGCAGAAAACAGAAGATGATGCATTTTGCGTAAAGAAAGTGAGGCCTGATTTAGGTTCAGTAAGACCCCCCCCACCCCAGCAAATTATGTTTTTTATAAGGAACGTGAAGCCTGTTTTAGAACCTGTTTTATAAGCATTTATTTAATTTAATTTAATTTATTTTATTTCTTTTACCAGCAAATTATGTTGCCTATTTAAGAATTAAGATTTTTTTTCTTTCATTTAAAAAAAAAAAAAATTCTTATTTAATTTTTTCGTTTTCTTTTTATTCTTCTGCAAATGATGTTGCCTATTTAAGGATTATTACGATTTTTTTTTTCAATGTTTAAAATTTGATTTAAAAAAAAAAAGGTTTTTGTAGGTTTGTTTTCTCTAGCAAAGAAAAAAAATCATAAAGAACGTGAAGCCTGTTTTAGGACCGTGAAGATTTAATTTTTTCATTTTTATTTGTATTATAATTTTGTTTTATTTTTAGTTTTATTTCAAGTTAACTAGGGTTTACTTCAGTTCTCTTCAAATTCTCAGTATAATTTCTGTAATGCTTCTCATTAGATTTTTCATTAAAGTTTTTTTAACACTAAATTTGAATTGTACATAAAATAAATAGCATGCCTTACATTTGAAATAACTTTATTTTTTTTATTTGAAGGACTAATGAGAATCAGAATTTTTCACATCATGATGATAAATGTGTAGGAAAAAATCCAAGAAAATGTCAAAACAATCCCTAAATACAGTCCCTAACATTAGGCCTTCTTTAATATAATTTCTTCTGTTTTCCTTCTGCTTTTGAGGTGAAATGTGACCTGGATGTGTTTCTGACGGTGACGTTTGTTTGAGTTTATTGCTGTTGAGTTGATCCTGACTGTGTTTTCTGGACGAGATCTGCACAGTTCAGTTGAGTTTGACACGTGAATGCTTTTCTTTCGTTCCTCTGCTTCAGATTCACAGACTGAACTGCGTTTGAGTCTGTTCTGAAGATCTGCTTTAGTTTCTGTGTTATTATACTCCATAGACCACAATCCTCGGTTCATGACTTGAATTTTAAGTTGTAGAAAGTGTTGTGAGAGTTAAATATTATCCGTTGATTTCAAGCATCTCGGTGTGCTTCTGTGTAGGAATAGGAAGGTTTTAACGGGGAATCCAGCTTTGTTTTCCTCGACTCAAGTGCAGTATGTAAGTCATTATGGAGACTCTGAAGACGTGTGAACTCACGTTACTGATCTCAATAAAGCAGTGCTTTGGATCCCAGCAGAATCTGCAGTCATTTCACTCTTGATGCGTTTCAGAACGAACATGAAGCCTGTTTTAGGACCAGGAGAATTTTATTTTTTCATTTTTATTGTCATTTTATTTTTTATATATTTATTTTTCTTAATTTTAATTGTTTTTTTATTTTTTTATCCGCCAGCAAATTATTTTATTATATTTAAATGGTTTTGTTTGTTTATTTTAAATTGCTTTATTTATATATTTTTTCCCCAGCAAATTTAGTTTTTCATAAAGAACATGAAGCCTCTTTTAGGAGCCTCTTTTTATTTTATTTTCTAATTTTTTTTATATATATATATATATATATATATAATATATATAGTATAAATATATATAAATTGCAAGTTATGAAGTCCAATTTTGAGAGGAAAAAAAGACTGATATGTTCTTGCGACTTTAAAACTGGTAATTGTGAGTTTATGTCACGCAATTCTGAGGAAAATGTCAGAAATAGAGATTTAAGGTTAATATTTCAATAATTTAATAACACGTTTGCAGTTTCACGGTTCTCTCGCGCTGGTTAATGTTCACATGACATTCAGCATAACAAATAAAATATTTTTAATATTTAATTATATTATTATAACAATATTCTTTTTACCACGTGTTTTAGCAAGTTTTAAAAAAAATTATGATTAATTATTAGGTTTTCATCAGCTGATTAAAAAACTGATCAAATGTAAATGTGTACATTGAATGCAATGTAAGTTGCGGATAAAACCATCTCCCAAATTCATAAATGCAAACGTTATATGAAAGTTGTGCAAGTAAACCTAAAACCATAAAAAAACTTTAGTTACTTGAAATAAAATAAAATATATAATTGTACATAAAAATAATAATTTAAAAAATCAGCTACTTTATTTCTCATTTTTATTTAGTTTAACTTGATGTATGCTAAAATAACTAAAACTGAAATAAAAAGAATTTAAAAAAAAAAACTATAAACATTAAGAAATTACGAATTAAATAAAAAAATAACAGAAAACTTAGAAATAAAAACATTAAACATACTAAAATAAAACTGGATTATATTAAAGCAAAAAGACACGAGAAGTCACGGTGATTTTAGCGTGGTACAGAGGTGCTGTAAACAATGATTAAACACTGGTTTCTGAATGCTCTTAATGAACACGGTTCATTAGTGTGATTGTAATCGTGCTGTGGATCTTCAGGTCGGATGATCCTGTTGTTTTGCTGGATCTCCATCTGCTGGATCATCAGCTTCATTCATTCGTTCTCTCTGAACGAGCAGCTTCTTGCGTCGAGAGTTTAAAGCCTCCGAGTTAAAGCAGGTCTGTGTGCGTTCAATCTGGACGCGGATAATCTGTGTAATCTGATTATGTGTGTGTAAGAGCCTGCGTTTTCAGCGTTTCACACACACACACACACACACAGACGCCGCTGATCATGGCCGGAGAAGAGCCGTATCCGAGGAAGATCCTGCAGTACATGGAGGGATTCCTGGTGTCAAAGGTACCGATCCGCTTTCACATTCATGCATTTATACATTTAGATTGCATTAATGCACGTGATGTGAATATAACACCTTGAGCTTTTACAACAGTGTTTACAGTAGTACAGCTTGGACCTTCTGCTCACCAAGACTGCATTTATTTGGTCAAAAATACAAGTGAAATATTGCAATTTTAAAACAACCGTTTTCTATGTGAATATGTGTTAAAATGTAATTTATTTCGGTGATGCAAAGCTGAAATTTGACCATAAAGTGACAGTAAAGACATTTATAATGTTATTTATTTCTATTTCAAATAAATGCTGTTCTGTTGAACTTTCTATTTATCTGTGAATCCTGAAAAATAAAATGCATCACGATTTCCACAAAAATAAGATCATGTGACACTGAAGACTGATGCTGAAAATACAGCTGCACATCACAGAAATAAATTACAGTTTAACACATATTCACATAGAAAACAGATGTTTTGAATTGTAATAATATTTCACAATTTCACTGTATTTTTGATCGAATAAATGCAGCCTTGATGAGCAGAAGACACTTCTTTCAAAAACTTTAAAAATCTTAATTATTACAAATTGTTCATTCAATATCAAGATTTTGGATTAAACTTTATATGAGTCTATTAATGAGAGTGCATGCTGTCACCACTAATTACTGCTATTTTTAATCACTTTTTTGTCTTGTCTATTTTATTCAAAATTGGAAGATGAATTTGATATGAAGATGAGTAACAGCGGACAACAATAACTCCTTAAATATGGTCAAAAAACAGATTGAGTTCACAAAAAGCTTATGGATGTAATTATAATATAAGTCAGACATCGAAGTGATTTGCTGTTTTTATCTCTTCTGAGGAAGATTCATTCTTGTTTTGCAATGAACCCACGCAGAGACATTTTGATCAGATTTATTCGATGTATTCTCATTTTGTAAGTGACTTTTTTTCTTTTCTTTTTTAAAGATGTTTTCTTGGATTGTTTACTCAAAAGGGAAAATAGGAAAATCGAACTGAATTAACTGTGTTTCCTGCTAGCTAAATTAACAGAAGTCTGTCTGTAAACTCTATTTTCTTTATTCAGAGCTGATCTAGACAAGTATATGGAAGCTATTAGAAGCTCTGTTCATCCCGGGGCCATAGCTGGGGTTTTCGGGCCCCTGGTGCAGGTTGTATCTGTGGGCCGTATTTGAAATATTGTAAATAGGCTAGCACAGATAAATAAACAGAAAAAAGAAACAAATTAAACACTTTAATTTTTCAGGCTTGTCAGTGTAATAATCAAACGCACTGTATATAAATTCAATATAATGATGCACATCTTCATCAGCTGTTTCTGTTCGCTTACAATATAACCAAAGTTTTCATGAATACTCGCCAAGACGAGTATTTTGACATCATTTTGTATGTATTTGTCCGTTCAAGCGCATGAAGATGTGAAAGAGAGCTCGATTGTGGGCTCAGAGATGCAGCTCTCTGTGTGCGCACGTGCTGATTTGTTTTGTGTCTTCTTGCGCTTGAAAGCTTTAAAATGGCTTGAATGTTTCAACTGGCAAGGCTTAAAAACACTGCAGTGTCCTGGGGCCAATCTTAGCCACGATGTTAAGACTCTCTGTTCGACCAACTAGCAATTAACCCATGGGAAATCAGTCTTAATCTTTGGATTCAAATGAGACCAATCTATCTTCTTGTAACTGAACAGTCTTGAAATATATAGATGTCTAACTTTTCGTCGTCGGATGTAAAATTCACTTTTCAAGTTGTTTGAACATAAATGTGTGTTGGATGTGTGTACACATCCATCCTATAATGATATAAATACACCCAGTGTTTTTTTTAATCCCTATTTTAAAATCCTCTTTCTCAAATCAGGCTGTTCTGAGATTCCTGTCAGAATGACGTAGTTCTGTTCAGGCCCCTCCCACGATAGTTGATTGACAGGGCCGTCTTACCTTAGCCCCGCCCCCCTGAGTGAGCCGAGAGCTGTGATGACTCCGGTGCAGGGAAGACAAGATGTCTCCGATTAAGTGATTGAGGTGTTCTGTTATTGGATGTAATAATGAATAAAACAGTCGTAATTTTCTCCTGACATCTGAGCCGCTGAAGACGCAGAGGATTAACGTTACTTTCTCTTTGAAGTGAATGCGCCGACCCCCGATCTATATAAATGCGTCTATGTTCGCGCGAATCATTCGTGATCCAGCTTCATCTACAGAAGAAGTGAGTTTAACTCTTTTTTATGAATCTTTGCAAATTGCATTTCCCAATAATGTACTAGTTAGCCAGTTTTATGGCTAAAGTAAAGAGTACTGCTCGTCACTCCACGGAAGAGAGGGGCGGGGCCAGCAGAGCTCATTAGCATTTAAAGCAACATGGACTAAAAAACGGCTTGATGAAAACAGAGCTGATTTTGACAGGTTTAAGGTGTTTTTTACACTGCCATTGAGGAATTTTAACTAAAGTATGTTATAGACTTTTCATTAAGACCCTAAAGAATCATATCAACTTGTGGAAAATGGGCATCCGATGGCCCCTTTAAGACTAATGTAAGCAGTTTATGCAACCAGCCCCTGATCCTGATCTTTCACAGAAACAATCGTGTGTGTGTGTGTGTGTGTGTGTGTGTGTATCTGTGTGCATGTTTATGTGATTTATGAGGACACAAATTTGTATAATGACATGGGTATGACAGGTATTACAAGGAGAAGGTGATTTATGAGGACATTTTCAGTGTCCCCATAATTCAAAAGGCTTATAAATCATACTGAATGGAGTTTTTTGAGAAAGTAGAAATGCACAGTTTCCTGTAAGGGGTAGGTTTAGGTGTAGGGCGGTAGAACATACAGTTTGTACAGTATAAAAAACATTACGCCTATGGAGAGTCCCCATAAACCATAAAAACCAACGTGTGTGTGTGTGTGTGTGTGTGTGTGTGTGTGTGTGTGTGTGTGTGTGTGTGTGTGTGTGTGTGTCAGACTCTGTTCAGTGCGTGTGAGCTGGGTGTGTTTGAGCGTCTGCAGGGCTCTCGGTTGTCTGCGTCTGATCTGGCTCTGGCTCTGGGCTGCAGTGAGGACGGAACCGAGCGTCTGCTGAACACCTGTGTGAGTCTGGAGCTGCTGACCACAAACACTGACCCGCGCGGAACAGGTGACTCACTACAGCACACACTCCTCGTGACATACAGACTGCTGAGGAAGATCTAGAACGTTTGGCGTAATAATAATGACTGCAGAAATAGTGATTCTGTGTTATAAAAATTACAATTATAAAATTAAAGTCTACATGTAAACAGTATGAATTATAAATATTTCACTAATAAATATTTCAAAAGGAAAAACATAAAAAAGAGACATATTCAAAAAAGTATCAATTTATTATCAGTGTTATTTTAGTGTAATTATGATACTATTATAGTTTTTATTAATATTTTGAACTTTAAAAAAATAATAATTTTAGCTAAAGTTTTAATAATTTTTTTTTTTGTATTTTTTAAATATCTATATAGGTCTTATACATTTTCATTTCATTTTCAGGAAAGTTATTTTGTGTTAGTTAAATGAAAAAATGAGAAATTAGCAACTTTGTGCATTTACCCTTAAGCCAGTTATTTTTATATACTATTTTATTTTTAGTTAATATTTAATGTTTTAATATTTAATTTTGAATTCATTTAAATTTTTTAGTAAATTTTTTTCTGTCATTTTTATTTTTTATTATTTATTTCTATTTTTTTTATAGTTGTTTTATTACATTATCATGAAAATGAAAATGTTGCCTTTGCCACTAAAACAAGTCGATTTAAAAAAATATATATATTAGTTTTATTTCATTTTAAGTAGCAAGGATTTAATTAATTTATTTCAAAAATTTAATTAAAACCTTAATTAATGTAAATAAAGATTATTGGAGAGACGTTTTACACAAAAATACTATTTTAGGTTTTCTACTTCAAAATGTCACGTTTAATTCAATGTTACTTGCAGTTTCTTTGTAATTACTTGTGAAATTTACTAACAATTTCTGAGTGAAAATAGTTTCTAAACCAAATGAGAGACACAGAATCGTCCAGTAACTTACTGTAAACGATCATTTTGAATGAACAAGTATTACTCAGTCTCATTTACAGTAAGGTTTCTCATCTGTACTGAAAGGCTTTAATGTTTTACAGCTGAATGTAAATGTGTTGTGGTTAACTGTGTTTTTCCCGCATCTCATCTAGTTCTCTACAGTAACACAGAGATGTCCAACATGTTTCTGATCAAGTCCAGCCCGACGTCTCTGTATCAGTCGATCGAGTACAGCTCCAGAACCATCTACCTGTGCTGGCATCACCTGAGCGACGCCGTCCGGTGAGAAGCTCTCTGTTTGATTCGCAAACATCTCGAAATCATCAAAACTACAGTTGGAGCAACTGGAGATATAGAGCGTATATATGGAGTATTCCTCCATATTCTCACTGCATCAGACAGTATGAGCCATAAAAGCCTGATGGATCTGTGCACAAACTCTGAATCCTGACCGATGTTTGTCCCCCTTCGTCTGTCTCAGAGAAGGGAGGAACCAGTATGAGAAGGCTTTCGGTGTGAAGTCTGAAGACCTGTTTGAAGCCATGTACAGGTGAGTTTCTGAGTTTAGTTTGTATTTAACTCCAGTTATTTCGGTGCTTCAGTTGAACTTATTTCAGTTAGTTGCCAAGCAAAAATTTGTCACTTACATTTAGTTTAGGTTTTCGTGTAATATTTATATCTTATTTTATTTCAGTAAAAAAGGTAACAACTTATTTTAAGGTTACACGTTACAGGTACACTGTAAAAAGTGATGAGTTGACTTAACTTAAAAAAAATTGAGGAGACCCGTTGCCTTAAAATTATTAAGTAAATAATAATGAAAAAAAATAAATTAATTTTTAAATTTTTTATTTTTATTTTTTATTATTTACTTAATAATTTTAAGGCAACGGGTTTCCTCAATTTTTTTAAGTTAAGTCAACTTACAGTGTACTTACTATAATAATAACAATTAATTTTGCATAATTGCATGCAATTAATTAACCCTAAGCCAAACTCTAATCCTAACTCTAACCATATAGTAAGTACATTAATATTACTCAGTCAGTACTAATTACACTGTAACAAGGACTCCTTAAAATAAAGTGTACCAAAAAAAAATCATAATGAAACTAGTTTTAGTGTTAGTTAACAATAACATCCCTGCACTAGAAGGAAGGTCTGAGATTTACAGTAATTTTCCAGAAGAAATATCTAAAGAAAAATAAACTCAATTCAAAGCGAAAACAAGATTAGTTTTTCTGATCTTATTGATAGATATTATTCTATTTTTAGGCAAAAGCTCTCTTCGTTTTGATACATTTTTAAGTAAACAAAACTTCTTATATGATGTCATTTTGCATCTCCAGTAAATGATGATGTTTTAAGAATATTTAAATATTTAAGTTTTTGTTTGTTTGTTTTTGAATCTGATTGAGAAAGTAGTTCAATTCAAAGATTTGCACGGCTACAATGTTCCTGTTAAACAGATTATTTAAGATCTACAAAACCAGATCGAGGTGTTTATTCACTACTGTTCAAACCTTTGCAGTAGTTCTAAATGTCTCTTCTGTTCACCAAAGCTGCATTTATTTGATCAAAAATACAGTAAAATTGTGAAATATGATTACAATGTGAAATAAGAAATGTGTTAAAATATAATTTATTTCTGTGATGCGCAGCTGTATTTTCAGCATCATTACTGCAGTCTTCAGCGTCACATGATCTTCAGAAATCATTCTAATAATTAGTTTTTTTTAGCTGCTTTCACACATTTTCGAAACTTTGCCTATTTTTTCAAAACTTTACACACAAATCTAAGAATTGCACACAAAACGCAAAACGCCTCGCATCTCTTGCAAAATGAAGCACTGCATTCAAAATATCACAAACACATCTCAAAAGCAAACATTTGCAAACACCTTCGCCATAATATTAATCCCTGTTAGATGTGTGTGTGTTACACAGAGAAGTGTGTGTTGTGTTTTATGAAATTGAAAACTGAGTCAAAGTCTGTGAATTAGTGTCTGGTTTTGTGTGTGCTTCTAGTGTTTGAGTGACAGCTTTCAGAAACAGTCAAGATTTTGTGTGTAAACAGCTGAAAAAACTGTGTTAGAGTCTTATACAGTATATCTTAATTATTTTTGACTGGTAGTGTATGAAGACTCCAACTGAGCCATCAATTCAATATTAGTCAGATTATTAGTAAAAAGAGACCAAATGATATTGTGTTTGGACCAAACAATCGAATCAAGTGTGAAAGCAGCCTTTTAAGTGAATGTGACTGTGGTCTTCAGGTGTGTGTGTGTGTGTGTGTTTATTTGAGTTTGTGTGCGTGTTTGTGTTTGTGTGTGTGCGCGCGTGTTTGTGTGTCTGTGTGTTTGTCTCGTACTGTCTCGCGTATCTTGTCAGTGTCTGCGCTTGCTTGGCCATTTGTTGTGATAAACAGGAAAGTGTGTCCAGCTGAATTTAATTTCTGTTTTGTCAAACGGGTATAAAAAGTGTTAGTATACCGCGGCAGCGCTCGTGTGAAGACCATCGACTCCACCGCGCAGGGACACCAGCAAGGGATTTAAGTATCGCTTTTTATTTATCCTCTTTCCTACTGCTTGTTTCACTTCTGTTTTAGATTTTTAGAATCAATTCTTACTATGTATTTTCAGATCAATACTATCACTACCACACACATCACACACTGTAGACAGCGCAATACTATCAACCTGCACACTTTGCCTGTGTCTGCTACATTACTTTCTTTTTCTATTGGTCTCTGGAATTGTCAGTTTGCTGTCAACAAAGCTGATTTCATTACTTCCATTACTAGTCATTCGAGACTACACCTCATGGCCCTGACAGAGACGTGGATCAAACCAGAGGACACTGCTACACCTGCAGCACTCTCCAATCATTTCTCCTTTTCCCCGTCTGACTGGAAGAGGCGGAGGTACTGGTCTGCTCATCTCTAATAATTGGAAATATCAACAGCTCCTTTGAATCACATTCGGTTATTATTACCGACCCTCTAAAAATCCATTTTGTAGTTGTTTATCGTCCTCCAGGACCACTAGGTAACTTTGTGGAAGAATTAGATGTGCTGCTCTCAACCTTTCCTGAGGATGGTACTCTCTTAAGTTATACTTGGAGACTTCAACATCCACCTATAGATAAACCTCAGGCTGCAGACTTCCACACTCTACTCTACAAGAGAGTGTTAACTACAGCTACTCACAAATCAGACAACCGACTGGACCTTATTCCACATGCACTCACTCTCACCCTCCCGGCTATCTGCTATGGTTTCATCTTCGCTTCCTCCCCCTAAACAGTTATTATCTCTTGATGCTAACAGTGCTACTGACACTTTCTGTTCCTTGGCTATCTGACGTTCTCCGCGAACATCGTTCTAAGCTCAGGGCTGCAGTAAGGGTATGGCGCAAATCACAAAATCCTACTGACCTTAATTTATATCAATCACTCCTCTCTGACTTCTCTGGTAATGTCTCCACTGCTAAATGGACATACTATCATGACAAAATTAACAATTCTCCTTCATCAACAGCTGACGACTTTGCCGCGTTCTTCATTAATAAAATTACAAACCTCACTGCGCAATTTCCCACACCACAATGTGTCAAGCACATCTTACCAGCAAACATACATTGTATGTGACTATAATACCTTTAAATAGGCTGCACCCTGCTAGCACATAATAAAAAGTGTATTTTTACTATAATCATGAAAACTGTAACTTGTTAAGTCAGTGACAGACAGAAATCAGAAGATCCCTAATGACGAGCCCCCGCTTCATTCATTGGTGCTTCAGTATGATCTGTCCTGGACGCAGATTTGTGGAAACACTAGACTACAACTCTAATCTACTGGAAAAAATTATTTCAGAAGAGATCAGAATAAGTCAAATATAACAATTTATTATTGGTCAGGTAAAGTTGTATCACGCCAATTATAAAACAAATTCAAAAATATCAAATCATCTCAATACAGAACATCAAATTCTCAAAGATTAATCCAAGAGTAAATGATGTATACCAGACCTTAGAAAATACATAGTATGGAGTTTAGAGACACACCACACTATGAGCTCATTCTGACTACAAATCGCTCCGACTGATTTGCAACTTTCCCTTAAATACTACCAGAACAAAAGGCCCATAAACATTTATTCTCTGCCCCAAAACAGATTAGATCTGTGTATGGGGGATGAGAAGCCTCTGTAGGAGATGTTCTCGTGCCCCAAATGGTCACACCTGTAGAGCAATGTTTATCAGGTTTTGAAAGGAGACGGCCCCCACAACAGAGGTACAGAGTTAACTGAAGTTTCCAATATTTCTCATAATATAAGTGACTACTGTGAAATTGAGACCAGTTTACCCATCGCACCGAGACCTTTAAAATGATACCAAACATGAAAGGGAAAAACAACAGGTTCACAAGATACATGATGTGGTATTTGCATATTCTTAATGAACTTTGAGTGAACCCTTTTGGGGAGAAAGAGGGAGATGCAGAGATGGCAGGGTGAAGAAGGGGTCGTAAATGATCAAAGAAGATAAGTTTGGTTAGGGTGGTGTTATCTGTTCTCTTTGGGGATCTTTTGTTGTCTTTGGAGATCTCTTCTCCGGGTTAGTTTCATGGCTTTATTGCATGACATCTGTGAGTTCCTGAGTTAATTTCATAAAGGAAATAATTTCACTCCCTACACGGTCATCCTACTACTTGTCCACTTGATCCTATTCCATCTCATCTCCTTCAAGCCATTTCTCCTGCAGTTGTACCTGGACTCACTCACATCATTAACACATCCCTTCACGCTAGAGTTTTTCCCTCAGCATTTAAACATGCTCGTATAACCCCACTTCTTAGGAAACCCGCTCTTAACACATCTCTTTTAGGGAACTATAGACCAGTTTCCCTTCTACCTTTCATTACAAAAACACTTGAATGAGTTGTGTTCAACCAAGTCTCTGTCTCTCTCACACAGAACAACCTTCTGGACAGTAACCAGTCTGGCATCAGAAGAGGACATTCGACTGAAACTGCCTTGCTCTCAGTTGTTGAAGCCCTAAGACTGGCAAGAGCGGTTTCCAAGTCTTCATTACTTATCTTACTGGATCTGTCTGCTGCTTTTGATACGGTCAACCACCAGATCCTCCTGTCAACCCTATTGAGAAAGGGCGTCTCAGGAACCGCACTCCAGTGGTTTGAGTCTCACCCCTCAGATGGGTCCTTCAATGTATCTTGGAGGAGTGAAGTGTCCAAGTCTCAACATCTAGCTACTGGGGTGCCTCAGGGCTCAGTTCTCGGACCACTTCTCTTCTCGGTCTACATGGCATCACTAGGTTCTGTCATTCAGAAACATGGCTTTTCATATCACTGCTGTGCTGATGACACTCAACTCTACCTTTAATTCCATCCTGATGATCCGACGATAGCTGCTCTCTCAGCTTGTCTAACAGACATTTCTTGCTGGATGAAGGACCATCACCTTCAACTCAACCCTGCCAAGACAGAACTGCTTGTGGTTCCATCAAACCCATCACTTCATCACAATTTCACCTTCCAGTTAGACACATCAACCATCACTCCTTCAAAAACAGCCAGAAACCTTGGAGTTGTGATTGATCGATAAGCTGAATTTCTCAGACCACATTGCTAAAACTGCCTGGTCCTGCAGATTTGCATTATACAATATTGGGAAGATCAGGCCCTTTCTTTCAGAACTTGCAACACAACTCCTTGTTCAAGCTCTTGTTCTGTCCAGACTTGACAATTGCAATGCTCTCTTGGCAGGTCTTCCAGCCAATTCCATCAAACCTCTACAATTAATCCAAAATGCCGCTGCAAGAGTAATCTTTAATGAGCCGAAAAGAATGCACGTCACACCTCTGTTCATCAATCTGCACTGGCTACCAATATCCGCTCGCACAGAATTCAAGGCATTAATGTTTGCCAACAGAACCACCGCTGGCTCTGCACCGCTTTACCTAAAATCAGTACTTCAGACCTATGTGCCTCTAGAAGCTTGCGTTCTGCAAGTGAACGACGCATTATTGTTCATCCCAAAGAGGCACAAAATCACTTTCACAGTCTTTTCATTAACTGTTCCCTCCTGGACCTGCCCAACTCAATCCCAGCAGCTGAGTCCTTAGCCATCTTCAAGAATCGGCTAAAAACACATCTCTTCCATCTTTATTTGACCCTCTAACTCTAGCACTCTCTATTCTAATTCTTTTTATCTATCTGTCTTCTTTTTATTAAAAACAAAAAACAAAAAAACACGTACATGTGACCCGCTATCAATTGCATATTTATTCTCTAACTGCTATCTTTTCTTAAAAAACTAACACTAGCTTTCTGTTTTCTATTCTGTCTACTTGTTTCTTTAAAAAACAACAACAAAAACACTAGGTTTCTTTTTTCTGTATTCTATCTACTCGTTTTCTTTAAAAAAATAAAATTAAATTAAAAAAAACTACGCGTTTCTACGCATTAGGCTAAACGAGACTCATCATAGCACTTTCATATTGTTGCTCTTTTGTTGGTTTTGATTGCTTCTGTTGTCCTCATTTGTAAGTCGCTTTGGATAAAAGCGTCTGCTAAATGACTAAATGTAAATCTAAATGTAAATGTGTGTGTGTGTGTGTGTGTATACCTGTTTTTCTATTCAGGTGGGGACTTAAACCTGAATACACACAGACTCTTGAGGACTCGTGTCACAGTGGGGACCTAAATTGAGGTCTCCACGGGTAAACAAGCTAATAAATCACACAGAATATACGGTCTGTACAGTAGAAAAAGCATTACGCCTATGGAGAGTCCCCACAAGGATAGCAAACCAGACGTGTGTGTGTGTGTGTGTGTGTGTGTGTGTGTGTGTGTGTGTGTGTGTGTGTGAAAATATTTAGATGTAACCCCCTTTGTAATCATTAACATTTTCATAAGTAACTGCAATTTAATTACACATTTTTTTCTCACTAACTGTAACAGATTACAGTTACATTTATATTGTATTTAAATTACATAACTCTGTTACTCCCCAACACTGCTGGTGTGTGTGTGTGTGTGTGTGTGTGTGTGTGTGTGTGTGTGTGTGTTCAGGTCTGAAGAGGAGATGGTGAAGTTTATGCACCTGATGAACTCCATCTGGAACATCTGCGGCCGTGACGTGATCACAGCGTTCGATCTGTCGCCGTTCAGATGCATCTGTGATCTCGGAGGTAAGACGCTCCTCACTCATGCAAACCTTAGTAAATTAAGACATGTGACTGTGATCAGGAGCTTGCAGACAGATTTGAGAATAAAAGGCAAAAGAACCACAAGATGGAGCTGATGCTGCGTGAACATCAAGAAGACTCAGAAGCAGCACTGATTATCTTACGAACACCAACAAAAATGTTCTCCAAACCAAACATTGATATTTATTAGTGCCACAGTTAATTACTGAGAACAGCACAGACTTAACAGTTTTGTAAATGCATGAACAACAGTGACTGACCAGGCATTAGTATTAGAAATATTAACAGTGACAGATGAATTTGCACCAAAATATTGGAGTTAGATTGAACACACAACCTTTGACATCAACGATACAAGATATGAGAAATGTTTTCTCCCTTTTGCAAAGTCTATTTATTTATCTGTCATAACTTTGCATAAAAATAATCTGACGTTGAAAAGTTTGGAGTCGATTTTTTTTTAAAAGATTTTTTAAGATTTTTTTTCAACACTGTCTTTATTGATTTTAGGAATTATATATATATGTATATATACACATACACACATACATGTATTATACAATACACATACTAGTCAAAACAATGGTACATTAATATCATGAGGTGATGCATGTTAAGCCAAGTTGCACAAAAAATCGATTGGGATCCGCTTCTTTCAAAAATCCTGTAAAGGGATGCCATATTTCGAAAAACTTTTCAAGTTTTCCCTTAAAAATATATGTGAGTTTTTCCAAAGCCAAGCAATGAGACAATTCTTGTAACCACTGTTTAAAATGAGGGCTTTCTGTGTTTTTACGGTGAGCTACTGTAAGATTAGCTTGTAATAGACAGAATATCAACATTTTCTTATCAGAGCTAGTAACAGTGCAAGCTTCAGGGAAAGCCGATAAGATTTTTAAAATGTATTCTGCTCACTAAGGATGCATTTATTTGATCAAAAATACAGTAAAAATTGTGAAATATTATTAGAATGTAAAACAGCTGTTTTTTATGTGAATATGTGTTAAACTGTCATTTATTTCTGTGATGCGCAGCTGTATTTTCAGCATCATTACTGCAGTCTTCAGTGTCACATGATCTTCAGAAATCATAATAATATACTGATTTACTGCTCGAGAAACATTTCTGATTATCATCAATGTTGAAAACAGTCGTGCTGCACAATATTTTTGTGGAAACTGTGATGCATTTTATTTTTCAGGATTCACAGATGAATAGAAAGTTCAAAAGAACAGCATTTATTTGAAATAGAAATATTTTGTAACATACATGTCTTTACTGCCACATTTGATCAATTTAATGCAGCCTTGATGAAAAAAAGTGTTATTTTCTTTAAAAAAAAAAAAATCTTACTGACCCCAAATTTGTGTGTGTGTGTGTGTGCGTGTGCGTGCGTGCGTGTGTGTGTGTGTGTGTGTGTGTGTCTGTGTGTGTGTGTGTGTGTGTGTGTGTGTGTGTCTGTCTGTGTGTGTGTGTGTGCGTGTGTGTGTGCGTGTGTGTGTGTGTGTGTGTGTGTGTGTGTGTGTGTCTGTCTGTGTGTGTGTGTGTGTGTGTGTGTGTGTGTGTCTGTGTGTGTGTGTGTGTGTGTGTGTCTGTCTGTGTGTGTGTGTGTGCGTGTGTGTGTGCGTGTGTGTGTGTGTGTGTGTGTGTGTGTGTGTGTGTCTGTCTGTGTGTGTGTGTGTGTGTGTGTGTGTGTGTGTCTGTGTGTGTGTGTGTGTGTGTGTCTGTCTGTGTGTCTGTGTGTGTGTGTGTGTGTGCGTGTGTGCGTGTGTGCGTGTGTGCGTGTGTGTGTGTGTCTGTGTGTGTGTGTGTGTGTGTGTGTGTGTGTCTGTCTGTGTGTCTGTCTGTGTGTCTGTGTGTGTGTGTCTGTGTGTGTGTGTGTGCGTGTGTGTGTGTGCGTGTGTGTGTGTGCGTGTGTGTGTGTGCGTGCGTGTGTGTGTGTGTGTGTGTGTGTGAGTCACTTCCATGAAGCGTCTTGAAAGTGTTCCCTTCAATTATTGAGAAGGCGAGTGTCTGTTGGTTTAATGGCTTCGGATCTGGATTGATTTGGAGGTGTGTGTCCTGACGTGTCATACAAGCCTTGAGGGAATCATCTGTAGAGCCTGCTGTGGTTTGGACTAATGATGACGAGACATTAACATGTGGAGTGTTTGTCGAGCGCTAATGAGCCTTCAGTGAGATTGAACACGACGCAGACGAGACTCTCCATCAAACACACATCACGTCATCTCTGCTGTTCGACAGGAATACCTCACTTAATAAACCGCTTGAAGCTGCATGTTACTAATTACTTTATTGTCATTGTACATGCGGTGTTAATTGAGAAACTACATGATATACTTGCACTTTTAAAAATGCATTTGTCACACCGCTGGAATATTTCAAATCAACGAGGCGACTGAAGATGGATAAAACTCTCAAGAAATAGTGAACAGTTAAAATAAAACACTGAAGGAATAGTTCACCCAAAATAAGACTGACTCACCCTCAGTTCATCTGAGATCAGGATGAGTTTGTTTCTTCATCAGGTTTGTAGAAATGTGTCTCTGTATCAGTGTCTCAGTGAATGGGTGCCGTCAGAATGAGAGTCTGATACAAACATCACAATAATACACAGCACTCCAGTCCATCAGTTAACATCTGGAGAAGACAAAAGCTGAAACACATCCAGCATTAAGATGTTTAATTTTCATTTAGTTGAAGTTAAAGTTCTGTGAAGAAACTTTAACATTCATGGAATCACTGAAGGTTCTTTATAGCAGACAAAGGTTCTTTAGTTTATTCAAATGTGGATGACACTAAGAAAAAAATGCTTCTTTTAGGAGCCGTTCACTGAAAGGTTCTTTGGAAACCAAAAATGTTTCTTCTATCGCAGTGCTGTGAAAACCCACATTTGCAGCCTTTCTTTTTAGAGCGAGGATGACAACTAATGACAGAATGGAAGTTTTATCCAGTTGTTAATAATGTCAGGAGATAGCTTCTCCTTATGGACAGCGGCGCCGTCTTGCCCTGTGTTCCCGAGGCTCCAGATGGCTGTGGGTGACGTGACTGAAGAATATTAATGTGTGGCCCGCGGTGTGAAGCTCATGTGACGCTTGTTCTCGCTCTCCTCTGATCAGGCTGCAGCGGCGCTCTGGCCAAACAGTGTGTGTCGGCCTTCCCCGAATCAACCGTCACCATCTTTGACCTTCCCAAGGTCGTCAAAACATCCCAGCAGCACTTTGTGTCCAATCAAGATGAGCGGATCTGCTTCTGTGAAGGTACACGTGTGTTTTATGTATATACTGTATAATTACAAACACATGCATGTATACATTTAAGAAAAATAAGTTATATTTATATATTATGAAATATAAGAATATAAATATATAGACATGTAAATATATTCAAAATATATACTGTATGTGTGTTTATTTATATATATATATACGTAATAAATATACACAGCACACACACACATATATATTATGTAAACAAAAACTTTTATTTTGGATGTGATTAATCGTTTGACTACATATAATCAAATTCAGAACTCAAATTCCACCAAATCTGGCAACACAGCTTGCATAATCTTTTAATGGCTGGTTCATCTGAGCGTGAGTCATTATTTATGGTTTCAAACCTTCCCTGGAACACAAGAGCAGAACTTCTGAAGAATCTTCATGCAGCTCCTCTGTTCATAGTTCTCTGTAAAATCTCTGTGTTACTTTAGTATCATTGAAATACTTATATAGAGTTTGTTAATATTTTGAAATTGATATATATATATATTCTGTTTTTATTTTAATTTTAGGTAAGGTTTATATAATTTTACTCTGTGTTTTTGTCACTTTTATTCTTTTTTTTTTAAAATAGTTTTATTTTGGTTGAAGAATAAGATCACTTCCAGAATAAAAATGTCCTAATAATTTACTCACCCCATGTCATCCAAGATATTCATGTCTTTCTTTGTTCAGTCTCAAAGAAATTGATTTTTTGAGGAAAACATTCCAGGATTTTTCTCCATATAGTGGACTTCAATGCTGGCCAACAATTTGAACGTCAAATTGCAGTTTCAGTGCAGCTTCAAAGAGCTCTACACGACCCCAGACGAGGAGTAAGGGTCTTATCTAGTGAAAAGATCGGTCATTTTCTGAAAAAAATATATATATTTATACACTTTTTAACCACAAACGCTCTGCTAGCATTAGCTATTTCTGGAGAAAAAACACTTGAACTTCTTGGATGACATGGGGGTGAGTAAATATTAGGAAATTTTTATTCTGGAAGTGGACTTATCCTTTAATGTTTTCATTTAATTTTAGTTATTATTATTATTATTATTATTATTATTATTATGTGCATTTTTGTTGGTTTAATTAGTTTTTATTTGTTTTTCACCAGAATATCCAGTTATGGATGTTGTTGTTTTTTTTAATGAAACTGATGCATGGATTAATCATAGACAATAATATCTATACGATGCATTTAGAAAACAGATATAATTTTAATTTTCACTGTAGTGTTGTCAGTCAATGTGAGTCTTGCATGAAAATGATCGACACACTAATGATGTGAGTTTGATAATTGTGTTTCTGGCTCTGTCTGAACAGTGATGCATCAGTAGATTGTTTGTTCCTGTGTGTGTGTGTGTGTGTGTGTGTGTGTGTGTGTGTGTGTGTGTGTGTGTGTGTGTGTGTGTGTGTGTGTGTGTGTGTGTGTGTGTGTGTGTGTGTGTGACAGGAGACTTCTTTAAGGACGAGCTCCCGCAGGCCGATCTCTACATTTTGGCCCGGATTCTGCATGACTGGACTGACCATCGGAGTGTGGAGCTGCTGGCCAAGATTTACCAGTCCTGTAGACCAGGTACAAACACACGCACACACACACACGCGCACACACACACACACATACGCACACACACACACACACTCTCACTCTCACTCTCACTCTCTCACTCACTCCCTCCTTCATTATTTCCAAAGTGAAACAGATTTTTGAAGTTTATAGTGCCTAAATTTATGGAGGAGAACTAAACTACTGTATATATAGTCCTAAACAGAATTGCATCAGAAGGAGCCATTTAATCCCATAAATCACTGCAAATAATGTAACTGAGTCTCAGATGACTGACATACAGTACTGGTTAAAAGTTTGACATAAATTAAGATTTTTAATGTTTCTGAAAGAAGTCTCTTCTGCTCACCAGTGCTGCATTTATTTGATCAAAAATACAGTAAAAATCGTGAAATATTTTTCTAATGTAAAACAGCTGTTTTCTATGTGAATATGTGTTAAACTGTAATTTATTTCTGTGATGTGCAGCTGTATTTTCAGCATCATTACTGCAGTCTTCAGTGTCACATGATCTTCAGAAATCATAATAATATACTGATTTACTGCTAGAGAAACATTTCTGATTATTATCAATGTTGGAAACAGTGCACAATATTTTTGTGGAAACTGTGATACATTTTATTTTTCAGGATTCACAGATGAATAGAAAGTTCAGAAGAACAGCATTTATTTGAAACAGAAATATTTTGTAACATTATAAATGTCTTTACTGTCACTTTTCATCAATTTAATAAATCCTTGATGAATAAAAGCAACAGTTTCTTTAGGAAAAAAAAACTAAAATATTTATAAAAAGAAAATAATAAAAATCTTATCCTTATAATTGTTGATTTTAACTAAAAAAATCAGTTACTTAATTTGCAAGGCATTGTGGGATTAATAGTTCATTTGCTCATTAATAATGTGAAGGACACAGTCATGCATGTTTATTTTCTGTTTATTGCATTAAATCTTCAGTAATATCATGGTTCATCTGTAGCTGTTAGTTTAGATCAGATCAGAACTGAATATACTGAAGAAATTCTGTGAAAGAAAAGAACAGCAGAAATGTGTCTGGAGCAAAGGCTGCTGGGAAAGTGTCTGTTCACTGTTATACACACCTGTTCAGCTGCTGAGAAGGTGTGAGAGGCTAAAGCGCAGAGTGTGTGTGTGTGTGTGTGTGTGTGTGTGTGTGTGTGTGTGTGTGTGTGTGTGTGTGTGTGTGTGTGAATGTCTGAAGGGCTGCTGCTTCTTGAATCTACGAAAAAGACGAGCGAATGTCAACTAAACACTCGTCACAAACTCGGGCCTGTGAGCGTCTCGTTCTGCTAAACAACAACAGCACAAACTGCCAGAAGCTCATTATATAATTTATCCGCTCACAACAATATGAGGCTTTCTTTCACCTCAAATTCACCCTCTTAAAGGGACAGTTCACCTCAAATGTGTGCCGTCACTGACTGAAATAATGACAGAATTGAGATTTTCTGCTGAATTATTCAATTAAATCGCACATGCAGTCTGTTAAATATGAAACAAGCCAACAGAAGTGATCATATATGATACATGATGATGCTGTGTCGCCTGATTTATGAATAAACGGATCATGTCATGTGTGGATGAAGTCCATGAAAGATTTGTGCGTATGTGTGTGTACCTACTTAACCATATAGAAATGAATTAAACCTGACTAAACCTCCTTTTTACCATTTGCAAAAATGGTATAAAAATAAATAAATGTAAATTTGTTATGGAAGTTCATTTCTGCCACAGAATAAAAAAAAAAAAGTTTCTGTGAGGGTTTGTTCAGGGGTCAGATTAGGACATAGAAAATGTCATTATCCTGATATGAAAACAATGGGAGTCTATGAGAGGAGCTCAATAGTGTGTGTGTGTGTGTGTGTGTGTGTGTGTGTGTGTGTTTCCCTCGGCTGGTGTCAGAATCACTCATGTCTGAGATTGAGTCGCTGCACTACAGCTGCTGCTCCGCACAGACAGACAGACAGACGCACACGCACACACACACACACACACACACTCAGGTTTGTTTTGCTATCCTTGTGGGGACTCTCCATAGGCGTAATGGTTTTTATACTGTCCTTACTGTATGTGCTATTGTCCTACACCAACCCTACACCTAAACCTACCCCTTACAGGAGACTACAGGCATTTTTACTTTCTCAAAAAACTCACTCTGTATGATTTTTAAGCTTGTTTCCTCATGGAGACCTAAAAAATGTCCCCATAAGGTCAACATTTACTGGTTTTACTATCCTTGTGGGGACATTTGGTCCCCTCAATGTAGCATAAACAAGAACACTCACACACGCACGCACGCACGCACGCACGCACACACACACACACACACACACACACACACACACACACACACTGTTATCCTCATACAGCAGAGCCTCCACCAGCAGCACACCTCCACCTGCGCGCACACACACACACACACACACACACACTGTTATCCTCATACAGCAGAGCCTCCACCAGCAGCACACCTCCACCTGCGCGCGCGCACACACACACACACACACACACACACACACTGTTATCCTCATACAGCAGAGCCTCCACCAGCAGCACACCTCCACCTGCGCGCGCGCACACACACACACACACACACACACACACACACACACACACAGGGGTCATGGGATGCAAAATTCACTTTTACATGTTGTTTGAACATAAATGTGTGTGGGCAGTGTGTTCACATCCACCCTATAATGATCTACCCAGTGCTTTTTTTTTAAAATCCTGATAATTGATAACCTCTTTCTCAAATCAAGCTGATCTCAGATTCTTGGCAGAGTGATGTAGTTCTGCACAGGCCCCTCCCACGATTGTTGATTGACACTAGCGTTTTATCTCAGCTCCGCCCTGAGTGAGCTGTCATCAGTCTGACGCCGGAGCAGATGTAGGCAAGGATATCTTGTAAGCTATTGAGGCATTTTATTGTTGATGTAATGATGAATATTGCAGTCGTCATTTACTCCCGACATCTGAGCCGCTGAAGACACAGAGGATTACGTCTGTTTGTGAAGGGAATGCGCCCCTGATCTGCCTAAATGTGTTTGTGTTCACGCGAATCATTCGTGATCCAGCTTCACCTCCAGAAGAACTGAGTATAAGGGTTTTTAATGAATCTTTGCAAATCGCCTTTCCCAATAATGTGCTAGTTAGCAAGTTCCGCGGCTAAATGTGGCTAAAGTTAACTGTCTCAGAGAACGGCTCGTCACCCCACAGAAGAGAGGGGCGGGGTCAGCAGAGCTCATTAGCATTTAAAGGACCACACACCGAAACAGCTCGGTGCGATATAAGCTAAAATATATTAGCAATATTTTGCATATTAGCTATTATTTTTACATTTTAATTTTTTTTAAAAATTTCATTCAATTTAGTCAATTTTTTATTTTTAGTTATTATAATGATTTAGGCTTAATTTGTTTTTATTTTGCTTTCATTTTTATTACAGTTTTAGTTTTTATTTATTATTTAATTTCAGTGCTTTTTAGTGTAATTTTAGTGCTGCAACAAACTCAATTCAATTCATTTCCAAGGTAACAATTCTAATCTCCATTTAGTTTAAGTTTAAGTGAGTGTGTGTGTGTGTGTGTGTGTGTGTGTGTGTGTGTGTGTGTGTGCAGGTGGAGGGGTGCTGCTGTTGGAGGCTCTGCTGTATGAGGATAACTGTGTGTGTGTGTGTGTGTGTGTGTGTGTGTGTGTGTGTGTGTGCAGGTGGAGGTGTGCTGCTGGTGGAGGCGCTGCTGTATGAGGATAACAGTGTGTGTGTGTGTGTGTGTGTGTGTGTGTGTGTGTGTGCAGGTGGAGGTGTGCTGCTGTTGGAGGCTCTGCTGTATGAGGATAACTGTGTGTGTGTGTGTGTGTGTGTGTGTGTGTGTGTGTGCAGGTGGAGGTGTGCTGCTGGTGGAGGCACTGCTGTATGAGGATAACTGTGTGTGTGTGTGTGTGTGTGTGCAGGTGGAGGTGTGCTGCTGGTGGAGGCGCTGCTGTATGAGGATAACTGTGTGTGTGTGTGTGTGTGTGTGTGTGTACGCGTTTTTGTGAAAAGTCAGGACATAGATGTGTATAATGACAAAGGTATGACAGGTATTACAAGGTGAAGGTGACATCTCAGGACATTGACCCATGTCCCCACTTTTCAAAACGCTTATAAATCACTCAGAGTGAGGTTTTTTGGGGAAAGTTGAAATGCACAGAGTCTCCTGTAAGGGGTAGGTTTAGGTGTAGGGTTGGTGTAGGACAATAGCACATACAGTAAGTACAGTATAAAAACCATTACACCTATGGAATGTCCCCACTTTTCACAAAAACGAACATGTGTGTGTGTGTGTGTGTGCAGGTGGAGGGGTGCTGCTGTTGGAGGCTCTGCTGTATGAGGATAACTGTGTGTGTGTGTGTGTGTGTGTGTGTGTGTGTGTGTGCAGGTGGAGGTGTGCTGCTGGTGGAGGCGCTGCTGTATGAGGATAACTGTGTGTGTGTGTGTGTGTGTGTGTGTGTGTGTGTGTGCAGGTGGAGGTGTGCTGCTGGTGGAGGCGCTGCTGTATGAGGATAACAGTGTGTGTGTGTGTGTGTGTGTGTGTGTGTGCAGGTGGAGGTGTGCTGCTGGTGGAGGCGCTGCTGTATGAGGATAACAGTGTGTGTGTGTGTGTGTGTGTGCAGGTGGAGGGGTGCTGCTGGTGGAGGCGCTGCTGTATGAGGATAACAGTGTGTGTGTGTGTGTGTGCAGGTGGAGGTGTGCTGCTGGTGGAGGCTCTGCTGTATGAGGATAACAGTGTGTGTGTGTGTGTGTGTGTGCAGGTGGAGGTGTGCTGCTGGTGGAGGCGCTGCTGTATGAGGATAACAGTGTGTGTGTGTGTGTGTGTGTGTGTGTGTACAGGTGGAGGTGTGCTGCTGGTGGAGGCGCTGCTGTATGAGGATAACTGTGTGTGTGTGTGTGTGTGTGTGTGTGTACAGGTGGAGGTGTGCTGCTGGTGGAGGCGCTGCTGTATGAGGATAACAGTGTGTGTGTGTGTGTGTGTGCAGGTGGAGGGGTGCTGCTGGTGGAGGCGCTGCTGTATGAGGATAACAGTGTGTGTGTGTGTGTGTGTGTGTGTGTGTGTGTGTGTGTGTGTGGAGGTGGAGGTGTGCTGCTGGTGGAGGCGCTGCTGTATGAGGATAACAGTGTGTGTGTGTGTGTGTGTGTGTGTGTGTGTGTGTGTGTGTGTGCAGGTGGAGGGGTGCTGCTGGTGGAGGCGCTGCTGTATGAGGATAACAGTGTGTGTGTGTGTGTGTGTGTGTGCAGGTGGAGGGGTGCTGCTGGTGGAGGCGCTGCTGTATGAGGATAACAGTGTGTGTGTGTGTGTGTGTGTGTGTGTGTGTGTGTGTGTGCAGGTGGAGGGGTGCTGCTGGTGGAGGCGCTGCTGTATGAGGATAACAGTGTGTGTGTGTGTGTGCAGGTGGAGGGGTGCTGCTGGTGGAGGCGCTGCTGTATGAGGATAACAGTGTGTGTGTGTGTGTGTGTGTGTGTGTGTACAGGTGGAGGGGTGCTGCTGGTGGAGGCGCTGCTGTATGAGGATAACAGTGTGTGTGTGTGTGTGTGTGCAGGTGGAGGTGTGCTGCTGGTGGAGGCGCTGCTGTATGAGGATAACAGTGTGTGTGTGTGTGTGTGTGTGTGTGTGTGTGTGTGTGTGTGCAGGTGGAGGGGTGCTGCTGGTGGAGGCGCTGCTGTATGAGGATAACAGTGTGTGTGTGTGTGTGTGTGTGTGTGTGTGTGCAGGTGGAGGTGTGCTGCTGGTGGAGGCGCTGCTGTATGAGGATAACAGTGTGTGTGTGTGTGTGTGTGTGTGTGTGCAGGTGGAGGTGTGCTGCTGGTGGAGGCGCTGCTGTATGAGGATAACAGTGTGTGTGTGTGTGTGTGTGTGTGTGTGTGTGTGTGTGCAGGTGGAGGGGTGCTGCTGGTGGAGGCGCTGCTGTATGAGGATAACAGTGTGTGTGTGTGTGTGTGTGTGTGTGTGTGTGTGTGTGTGTACAGGTGGAGGTGTGCTGCTGGTGGAGGCTCTGCTGTATGAGGATAACAGTGTGTGTGTGTGTGTGTGTGCAGGTGGAGGTGTGCTGCTGGTGGAGGCGCTGCTGTATGAGGATAACAGTGTGTGTGTGTGTGTGTGTGTGCAGGTGGAGGGGTGCTGCTGGTGGAGGCGCTGCTGTATGAGGATAACAGTGTGTGTGTGTGTGTGTGTGTGTGTGTGTGTGTGTGTGTACAGGTGGAGGTGTGCTGCTGGTGGAGGCGCTGCTGTATGAGGATAACAGTGTGTGTGTGTGTGTGTGTGTGTGTGTGTGCAGGTGGAGGGGTGCTGCTGGTGGAGGCGCTGCTGTATGAGGATAACAGTGTGTGTGTGTGTGTGTGTGTGTGTGTGTGCAGGTGGAGGGGTGCTGCTGGTGGAGGCGCTGCTGTATGAGGATAACAGTGTGTGTGTGTGTGTGTGTGTGTGTGTGCAGGTGGAGGGGTGCTGCTGGTGGAGGCGCTGCTGTATGAGGATAACAGTGTGTGTGTGTGTGTGTGTGTGTGTGTGTGTGCAGGTGGAGGTGTGCTGCTGGTGGAGGCGCTGCTGTATGAGGATAACAGTGGTCCTCTGACGGCGCAGCTCTATTCTCTGAACATGTTGGTGCAGACGGAGGGTCGCGAGCGAAAGGCTTCAGATTACAGTCGTCTGCTGAGCTCCGCTGGATTCACACACATCCAGATCCACAGCACCGGCAAGATCTACGACGCCATCCTGGCCTGCAAATAAACACACACCGTGTGTCATGGAGCCACAGACGAGGGCTTTTGTTCTTCAGAAATGATTTTTACATGTTTAATGGCACCTCCGTCTGTTTTCAGGCTTTAACAGGCAAATGACTTAATTTACCGTGTTTTACCTGTTGTTCAGGTAAAAGATCTTAGATCGAGCTTTTACTCTTCTGGTTTACTATTTTCACTTTTTCTATACTTCAAAATTTCATATTTCATTTAATGTTACTTTCCATTTCTTTGTAAGTAATTGTGAATTTCTGAGTGAAAATTATTTCTACACCAATTCTTGTTTTTAAGGGCTATCCTGAACTTTGAAACTTCAGTTTCTTCTCCTGAATTTACCGCATTATGAATCTCACAAGCCAACATCCACAAACTGAACAATAAAAACCCAGATTTGAAGGATGTGAATTAATCTAAAAAAATTTCAGACACATTTCTCACATTATATCACAGTTTATTACTATAGTTTATAAAATGGTAATAAAATATGAGAAGAACTCAGAGTTAAACTGCGTCAGAAATAATTGATCTTGATAATGTCAGATAACTTTGATAGAAAGGGATGTAATGAATTCGGTTGAATAGCTATAATTAGATAATACCAGTTCATCTCAACCAATCACCAAGCAATGCTTCATTTTGTTCAGTCTGTGTGTAAAAAGATCACATTAACAATTAAAGAAAAACACTTCAGCAAAACATGCTCAGCTCAAAGCGTCTCAATCATTTTTGGTCCCAGATTTTACTGGTAGTCCACTTTATGAAGAATTTTTCTGTATAATATGTCACAGTTCACTTTATTTTGCTATCTTCACTTGAAGGATAGTGTCCTGTAGTAAAAAAACCTGGTGTCTGAATCATTTTTGCTTTGACTGTATTTAAAATGAACAGGAAAAAACACAATAACATCGAATTACACTTTTTTTTTTTTTGTTCAAGATCATGATTTTTTTTTCAGTAATAGCATAGTATTAAATAAATTATTTTTAATCATGATTTATTTAGCTTTATTTGATTTTTCTCATCTTAAATACTGAGACCTGAATTAATAAAAACCTGAATTTCACAACCCAAATTTTAAAAAGGTGAATTCATACAAAATATTTTTAAATATTTAAAATTAACAGAGCAAAAAATCAATAACATAACATTTTTTTTCCAAGACCATGAATTTAATGGCTTTTTCCAAGTTCTAATTTAACATTTATTTTGCTTAATCCAAATGTTTTTTTGTTTTTTTTTACTGAAATATATTTTGAAAAATATTCAAAATATATTGTTTATTACAATATTAGTATAATGTTTGAGGTATGTTTTAAATCAGAACTGATGCATGTCGTGTAGAATCTGTGTGCTGTAACTTATGAATTCAGTTCTAAAAGGCGGTTGATTATGAATAAATGTGAGAGGAATGTTCTTCCTGCAGGCGGCGTATTAAAAGAGGAAAGTAAACAAGCGTCTTTTGATGAAATAACAGCCGTCCGTCTGCATCACATGAGAGTCACGATGTGATGATGTGTCCGCAGGGAATGAATTGTTCATGACATGCTTTATTATCTGCTGGATTTCATATCATCATGACGTCCCTCACAGTTCAGAAAGAGCTCTTTGTCTGTTTTATAAATGACACAGTAACACTGGAGTTTTAGCAATATTCTAGCAAAAAAAAAAAAATTCCACTAAATTATGACAAACGTTATTCTGTATGTTCTCCGAACACTTAAATGTTCTAAAAACATGTTTTCTTGATCATGTGAACATCAAGGGAACGTTACGATGTATCATTTTTAAACGTTACAGGAACGTTACTTTTGAATGAGGAGCAACAATTAAAAAATTGTTAGACGAACGTCCAACTGAAATATTTTACAAGAAACATTTTAATTTGTTTTTATTTTAGCTTTAGTTTACGTTTCGAGAACGTTATTAAAGACAACAAACATTTATTTTAGTTACTGGAAGAACATTTGTTTGACGGTTTTTAAAAAATATTTAGCATTAGCTCTTAATTTTATATTTTCAGTTTATTTTTAGTTAAATTTTTAGTTTTTTTGTTTGTTTGTAGCATTATTATTATTTTTCAAAAGTCCTATTTAGAATTCATTTTTAACTTGATTCATTCATTTGATACTTTTTGTCAATGCTTTGAATTAGGTTTTATTTTTATGTTTTCAGTGTTCATTTTAATTTTAGTTGAATTTTTAGTTTGTTTCGTGTTTTTGTTGATGTTATTATTTTAATCTTTCTTTTTAGGCAGAACGTTGTGAGAACATTCCCTGTACTGCTGAATAACGGCAGGATCTAAACTGTTTATCAACTGTTTTAAATGTGTTTTAGTGAATTTGAAATAAATATTGTGCATTAGCATGTAAATAATGTGTTTTTAAATTCTGAAGTTTATTATTTAGCCTGCTCTGTAGATATGGGAGTCAGAATTTGTGTTTTGTCAAAGAGAAATGTTAAGAATGTAAAGTAAAGCAGGAATGAATGTCAAGCAGACGTATATCTTCTGAAGCAGTGAATGTTTCTCTACAGTTCTGCTTTAATGCTGCGTGGATCGATGCACATCTAGAATTACAGCAGAAATATGCATTTGTACTGTATGTGAGCTATATACCATCCATATTTATATTTCATATCACTCTTTGTGAAGTGCAAAATTAATCAGAATGCATTGTTTCAGTCACAGACAGATCCTCATATCCTTTAATCATGTGACTGTTTGGAGCATCTCAAATCACACAGATATAATGCTGAATATTTCATATTGACTTAATTGAATATTTATTCAGTTCATTTTTTTAGTACAGTATTCATTGGCAAGAGTCAGTAAATTTGGGAAACTTTGAATTAAAAGATTAATCTTCTAGATATCAACCAATGCTGATCATCTCCATATGGCCAAATTTATTTGAACAAATTTTTTTTAATATACTATTTTTTTTATTCATATTTTGAATTCACATTATTTTTATGTTTTCAGTTTTCATTTTATTATGTGTTAAAAATATTTCAATTTAGGTTTAATTTATATTAGTTGTATTTATTTATTTTCCTGTTAGAAATTTTAGGGCTTAAATTAATTTCAGTTATTAAGATTTCAGCAAGGTGCCAAAACACGCTTTTATAATACTTTTTAAAAAATTATAAACAATAAAATTTTACAGTTTGTATACATAGAAATACCAAACTACATAAATTTCATAAATGTAGTAATTTTCTTATTTGGCAACATTTCTAATTTTCATGAATATTTATATTTTATATTATTTTGGCTTTTTTCAAAATAATCACCTGTAAAATATTTAAATAAAAATAATTATAATATTTATAAGTATAAACTGTATACACACACACACACACACACACACACACACACACACACACACACACACAATAACTGCTACTTTTGTTAATGATAACCCTGAATTAAGCATATAGGTGTGATGAATGTTCATTTATGTTGTATACAGAGTGATAGTTTTCAAAAAAACAAAAAAAGGTGTAAGAATACCCCAGATAAGTATCTGATTTGTTTGCACATAAAGCATGAAAGTGGCTCTGATTTGCTGGTTTGCACGCAGTCATCCTGAAATCATCTCAGTTTCAGGTCAGATGTGAATCTCTGTAGTGATATAAATGCTCTGAATCTTCTGAGATCTTCTTCTGTGTGTCTGCGGCTCAGGACAGACTCTGATGTGCTTGGAGTCTAAAGGTTGATTTAATGCATCCGCTCTTCCGCTTGAGCTTTGCATAAAGGCCCCATGACCACAAATATTCCCTGCTTTGTTAGCGATGACAGGCTGAAGATTAGGCATGATTTACACGTCTTACAGGATTCAGAGAGAGATGCTCACTGCACGCTCGCTCACTCACTAGTGCACACTGCATGCTGACTACTGCGGTGTCGAACTACTTCGTCAAATTTACACCGCATGGTAAATTCAATGAGTTTATTTCAAATTCGTTCTTTCTCCTGGAGATTTTAGCTGAAATCTTCTCATATGTTTCTGCTGAGAGGAACAGCTCACAAAAATATGCTGTAAGAACGTTTAACTAACATTAAGTCATGAAAAAGTTATTTCTGAATAAACATTCAAAGCATCCAGTTTTTTTTATGCATTGACAATGTTTCTTCTTAGTTATGTGAATGTTAGAAAAACATTCCGTTCTATCATTTTGTTACAAAAATTTTACATTTGAATGTTCTCTCAACATTTAAAACACTCTTTTTTTTTAATGTGTAGAAGATGTTTATTATTGGATTTGTGAATGTTACAAAAAATCATTTTGAAAACATTACGAGAATGTTACATTTGAATGTTCTTTTTTAAAACACCCATTTTTTTATATTTTACGAACATTAGAGGAACATTTCATTCATTTATATAAACCATTATGACAATGTTATTTTTAAATGTTTTTTAAACATTCAAAACAACCTTTTTTCATATTAATAGTATTTCTTCTTGGTTTTGCGAAAGTTAGAGCAACGTTCTATTCAATCATTTGGAAAACGTTATGAAAATGTTACATTTGAATGTTCTCTCAATTTTAAAACACATTTTTATTTTATATGTAAAGAACATTTATTACTGGATTTGTGAAAGTTACAGATTTTATAAATATTTTTGAAACTGTAATGAAAATATTTAGGAATGTTTTCAAAACATTTCAGTTTTTCAAAAAATGTCTAAAGAATTATTATTATTTTATTATTATTATAATTTGGTGATGTGAACGTTAGAGGAACATTCTATTCTATCATTTTGAGAACGTTACATCTGAACGTTCTCTCAACGTATAAAACCCTCCTTTTTATATTTAAACAGCTTCCTCTCAACATTACGAGAACATGTATCAAATATTAATGATGTTATCAGAACATTCCGTAAGCATTATTTTAGGAATGTTTTGTTCTAACGTTATGGGAACGTTCCCTGTTCTCAACATCTCAGCGATGTCTCAGAGTGTGCTCAGATTTGAGAAGGAATCAAAGCTCAAAGATCTCACTTTCTCATCAACATCAAACCATCTGAGCATTACAGTTATAGCATTTGAATCTTATTTGATGAGGGCTCTTCACTCATTCGGGTCTGCTTGTGTTTCTTCTAGAGACTGAGTGGGAGATGATCTGGAGAAGCAGGCCTGAGATCAGCGCTGGGTGCGGCAGGATTGTCCTCAGGGGTTATTCTGAGTAAGTCACACACGTTAAGTTCTGTGGTATAAATGATTCAGAGTTTCTGTTACCTTGAACTTCCTGATCCACGTGAAACGGAGGAAACGGAGCAGGTATGTAAATAAAAGATTCGCTGCTCCAGCGGCTCTGAGCGGAGAAACACAGGTGCAGTAGATGAAGATCAATCATTAGAGCACCAATCAGAGCTCTGCTGGGAATTAATTATCAGTTATATTACACATATATCAGTATTTAGAAAGAAATACAAGGGTATCACATGTTGAAGTTGTATTTTAACTTCAACATCTAAAAAAAAAAAAAATAATTTTTTTTAAACTTTTAATGAAATGTTAAAATTATTACTTTGAAAGCTGTAATTATATATATTTATAGACACGGATATACTAAGTCTTAATTATGATATTAAAAGTCATTATTATGAGATAAAGTCAAAATTATGAGATAAAGTCATAGCTATTAGATTAAAAGCAGAAGTTATGAGATAAACATTCATAATTATGCGAAAGTCACAGTTATGAGATAAAAAGTTGAAATTATGAGGTAAAGAGATAAGATACAAAAAGCCAAAATTATGAGTTTTAAAAATTCAAAATTATTACTGTCATTTTTTTGCTTTTTATATCATAATTTCAATTTAGTATGTCATTATTTCATTATTATTATTATTATTTTTAACCCTAGAATTATAATGTGAAATGGGCTTCCATAATTTTGCTGTAAATCAACTCTAAAAAGATAATAGAGTTATTATTTGGCTCAGTTCAGTCAGTGAAGTTAAACAATAACAATATATTATTTAAATGATGGAATATCTATTTGTTGTACTGCGTTCGTGCTGATTTCAATTCAAAAATGCATTTTTAATAAAAACACTAATGTTTAAAAGTCTGAAATGGGTCATTATATTATATTCATATAAAAAGGTGGCTATTTAAGATGTTTTGTATTGTGACATTTATTACTTAACAATTAAGCACTTTTAATATCAAATACTTATAACTGTAAAGTCACACAATAACAAAATGATTTATATTATGACATATCTACACATCACAGTAATATTTGTTGTACTATCTTCATGCTGGTCGTGCCGATTTAAATAAAAAATTAAATAAAATATTTATTTAAAAAAACGGTAATAAAAATTACAAATAACCACAAAAGTAAAGCATCAAGACACATTACAATGAATTTAAGGGAAATGTGATGTAATGTCATGAAAATAATTTCTTATAATTTCTTAAAATTCTCAGCTTTGATTCTTACAGATAATAGTTCAATGTCTTAATACTTTAAATAATTGCTTTTATTCTATATTAAATCATTTTAATCAAGTCACATGTATTTCTATCCACCTTATTCTTCTCTTAAAAATAGGTGCTTACTTCCAGACTGAAGAATAAGGTGGATAACGTTTTATAAACGACAAATTGTTTCAAAGCATCTTCACATTAATGAACAGAAGAAAAACATTTAAACTGATGCAAAATCCATCAATTATCAAACAAATTCAATTTTAGCTACAAAGCAGCAGAAAATAGAGAAGACAATAGAGTCATTATTCAGATCAATGTAGTATTAATTACAAACATGGATTTGTGTGGCTTGTACAAAAGCAGTCATATAAGCAGCACAGATATATTTGTATTTATACATTTCTCTTTTATGCCAAAAATCATTAGGATATTAAGTAAAGATCATGTTCCATGAAGATATTTTGTAAATTTCTTACCATAAATATATCAAAGCTTCATTTTTGATTAGTAATATGCATTGCTAAGAACTTCATTTGAACAACTTTAAAGGAGATTTTCTCAATCTCTAGATTTTGTGGTCCAGGGTCACATATTGCCGTTTAGCAACATGGTAAAGCAAATGTTTTACTGTGTGTCAGAAGAGACTGACGTGCTTTGATCTGTGGATTTGTTCCATAAATAAGCAACCGGCACATCAGAAGAACATGATTTAGTGACTTTACAGCTCAAACAATGAACTATTTCCATGTAAGCACGATTGTTCTGCTATTGTGAGTTGATGTCTGTATTTGTTTAAACTCAGAGGTGCGTCTGAATGGTTTTCTGCGGTAGTATCTATCATTAAATGGCACTTAGATTGAGCTGATTGAGTCTCTGCACTCCAGGCTCTTTCTGACGATCCCACAGATGGTGTGTTTTGTGCTGATGTTTGATGGAGTGTCTCAGCTGTGGCTGGTGGACGCCTCGGGCGGATCGTGTCACAGGTCCAGACTCGCCGACTGAAGCAGCTGAGACTCAGATCCACCTCCATCTGCAGAAGCACAGCACTCACTCGCTCACTCGCTCATCAGAGACGTCAGTCTGCACACTTTCATCCGCCATAAAACAGCTCCAGCAGGTTTATTCACCTATTACAAAATATTACTGGCACAAATGTCAATCAGAGTGTTTTCCGGGCGTCTGTGGAGCACAAATGGAAATCCAAGCGTTAAATGTTAGAGGAACATTCCATTTGATCATTTTGAAACGTTCTGAGAATGTTACATTTGAATTTTTAAAAACACTACTTTTTTATATTTAAAGAACATTTTTGGTTTGATTTTGAACCTGTTTTGAAAACTTTTTATTTCTGAATATTTTTTAAATCTTCAAAACATTTTTTAAAAATGTGTAAAGAACGCTTCTTCTTGGTTGTGAACACGTTAAAGGAACATTCCATTCTATCGTTTTGAGAATGTTTTGCGAATGTTACATTTGAAATGTGAATGTTTGAAATGTTACATTAAAAGCACTATTTATTTATTTATTTATTTATTTATTGTATTTAAAGAATGTTTTTGGTTCCATTCCATCATTTTGAACCTGTTTTGAAAACTTTATTTCTGAATATTTTTTAAATCTAGAAAAAAAATAAATAATTTAAATGTGTTAAGAACATTCCATTTAACCATTTTGAAAACTTAATGAAAATGTTATTTTTGAGATTCAAAACATCCCTTTTTAATGTTTTTTTTAATATGTTAAGAACATTTTCTTCTTGGTTATACATTAGAGAAACATTACATGTTATCATTTTCAAAACGTAATGAAAACATTTTTGGTTTACGAATATTCCATTTTATCATTATGAAAATGTTATTTCGGAATGTTTTTTAAACATTCAACGCATCCAGCATCTATTAAGAACATTTCTTGTTTATGCAAACGTCGATGGAACATTCTATTGTATCATTTAGAAAATATTACGGGAACGTTCTGTTGTGAATACAGATGAATGTTATTGAACACAGTACTGAAAAAGTTCCATAAACATTTCAAGAATGTTTTTTCCTAACGTTTACATAACCTTTAAAAACACATTATGGGAACATTCTCTGTTAGCTGGGCCCATAATGCTTTGGTCAGGAAGGTCAGGTTGAGCGCATTGCATTGTGGGATACAGTACTCTTGACGTCTGCTGCACATTTGGCAACTTTTAAATACTGTATGCAGAAATAGTGAAAGTATGTGTCGGAAACGGAGTTAATATCCATAAATCAGCAGGCGGAGGATGTGTGTGAGTTAAGCTGCAGAGATGTCTGACGCACATTTAATCCACAGACAGAGACTCAATCAGAAGCAACTTAAATACTTCTGCACATGCTTTAAGATGATGGATAGAGCTGTGAAACACGTGCTGGCCGTTTATGAACTGCTTCTCATTTATTATATTCAGAAGAACACACTGTTCTCGCCAAAAGCAGCAACTATAATCATAACTATATTAGCGTTCGTTCACAATAACCTTTTTTTAATGTTCATTTTTAAAATATTACCATAAATTTATAACACTATACTTTGTGTTTTATTGCCTTCCCAACTAACAAAAATGTTCTTAGAATGTTTTATGTTATGAAAATGTTATTTCTGAATGTTCTCAACGTTTTTTTTTACACTTTTTTTTACACTTTTTTTTTTTACATTACATTTTATCATTTTGCAAACATTTAAAAAACATTAGACATTTCAGAAAAAAATGTTTGATGGATATGTTTTATTAACATTTTGAATTAGCATTTATTTTTATATTTTCAATTTTCGTTTTAATTTTTTTTTAGTAATTTTGTTACATCTATTTATTTATTTATTTTTTAAATTTATTTTTAGTTTACTTTTTGAGAACATAATTAAAGACCAGATAACTTTAAATGAACATTCTTTTAATGTTACTGGAATAATTTTCTTTTATAATGAATATTTTGAATGAGCTTTTATTTGCATATTTTCATTTTTCATTTTAATTTTAGTTTAATTATTCAATGTTCTTTTAATTTTACTAGAAGAACATTTGTTCATAACTTTGTTGTAGTTTCTGTTCACCACTAAAGCTGTAATTATTCCGCACTACTTGATCATACGGAGTGATAATTAAACAGCATAATAAAGCAGAACTCACTCCTGCAGAAATATTTCGTTTTCAGAGAAGCAAAAGTTCATTTCATCCAGAATTTGTTCTGATTTCATTCTGCTCTTCTGTCTGTGCTGAGCATGATGTTCTCCTACTACACGTATCATTTGTATGCAAAGTAACCTATATTTGGTTTTCGACCATTGAAAACTGGCACAATTTTTCACATGCAGTCTCATTGAGATCCCCATATCTCTGGGACTGAACCATATTGGTAAGATAGCAACTGAAAATTGTATGAACCAGTATCTAAAAGGATATTGAGATATCTTTAATACTTCTTGAGTCACAGGCACAAAAATGCTGGGGAGAAAAAATGCTTTGTCCTGTTTTGGACAATTTACTCATGGAGCCACATTGAGATCCTCATATCTCTGGGCCTGAACAATTTTGGGCCTTAAAAATGAAGATACTAAAACAAATATTTGTTAATAACCATAATCTAAAAGGATGTTGAGATATCCTTAATACATCTTGAGTTGCAGGCATGCAGACTTTGAGGAAAACTCAAAATGTGCTTTTTCCATTTTTGAACAATTTACTCAAGCAGCCACATTGAGATCCCTGTATGTTTGTGTCTGAACCACACCAGGCCTTTAAAATGAAGATACCAACAGAATAGTTTGTTAAGAACCAGAATCCAAAAGGATATTTCAGCATCTCTAATACTTCTCGAGTTGTAAGCATGCAAACTTTGGGGAAAAGCACATAAAAAGTGCTTTTATCGTGTTTTTGAACTATCACCATTGGCATATAATGCAACAAAGATTGCTAAAGTCAACAGATTTTACTAACAGAGCTTACAATCTCTGTGTAAAAAATAACATTATGATGCTTCCGTCTTTCTAAAGTCATTTTTACCCTCCTGTAATTTAGCTCTGAATCTGAAAATTGCCATTTTTACCCTCCTCTACAAGAAAGTGCATTACTGAGTAAATATACATCTGTGACACTTAATATTTTGGCTTTCATTGTTATTTATGTTTGTCTTTGATTAGAACAAATGTGAACAAAATGTAAAATTTCAGCGTTGTACTCGAACCCAAACGTCGTCACTGCAGGTAATCAGAGCCGATGGCACACGATCTTCGTGCTTGAGTTGAATGGTGCTGGTTAAAGACTCACAGATCCACCCAGAGAAGGACACAACGTTTTTTCCATTCAGTCAGATCATATTGTGTGACATTCAGCTGAACTCCATTAGTCATGCGCTGGTGATCATGCTGCATTTATCGCATGCTTGATTACGACTGTAATTAACCTGCCTCCAGAAGAGTGTGTGAAACCCGTCATTCATTCAGAGCGTCTGAATACTAAACGAGTCGGCTGAGGTTCTCCTCGTTATTTCAGAGAGCGTCTCTTATTTGTATGAATGCATCTTCAGGTCAGCGATGGTGACCAGAACACTGAAGCCTGAGGCCAGTGCTTAATTATGCTCAGATTAGTTGTAACAGCTTCATTATTTTGAGTAATCAGTTAAAAAATAAAGTTTTTCTGCTACATCTTAAGTTCTTCTAACTTAATGTAGTTTGTTAGTTGACAAGTTGTCATAACTCACAAAGAACGATGCAAATTGAGTTAATTAATTGCTTTTACATATTTATTTGAACCAAATCATTTGTTTTTAGACTGAATCGAGTCCACATTAGTGTTTTTTTGTGTGTGACCTTTTCACATATATATATAAAAAAAGAAAGTAAAAACAGTAAAACATTAATAATTCTCACATTTTCAATGCAGCAACATATTTTCTAAATCTGTCGAGCGTTTGGAAAAGAGCAGCTCAGACGAGACTCGCGGGTTTGTGATGACAGAAGGTGTTAATAATGTGCTCTTGAACCCGGCGACAGTGTAAATGTCACTCCTGTGACCTCCAGGCCTCGCCGCGTCACAGATTCACTCCGTGTGTTTTTATCATCGGCTCTCGGTGTCCGTCTGATGTTCTTCATGTCCAGCGCTGTGAGAGACGTCTCTGAAAGCCACATCACGACGACTGTAAGACAGCTTTCTTCAAGCAAATCCTTCTCATTTTATAATTTCACATACGTGCATGTCTATTGATTACACCGAAGAATAATCATTGACTGGCTGTTTTTTTTCTGAACAGTTGGTTTCATTTGAAGTTAAATAATACCATAAAGCACACATATCAATACATGCTTTTATAGGCTTCAAATCTGGGCATGATTAGTATTATGGGGCTCAAATTTACTGAATTCAATATAAAGTAACTCACCAATAGTCACACTATTAAAAAAAAAGTAAACCTTTCATTTTAATACTTCTCACATAAAAATACATAAAATTACAGTGAAAACTAAATAAAAATTTAAATTCCCAGAATTCTCTGTTATTTTTCATGTAAATAATTGTTTCTTCTTAGTTTTGTCACATCAGATATATAAATTAGGATTTGATGTTACATCTTTTGTTGCTGAATTGCATTTTTCTTTAGTGTTTTGTATTGTGCGCCTTCTATATATTAGTATTATATAATATATAACATATTACATAAGTTTACATCTCACAATTCTGAATTTATATCTTGAAATTAAAAAAAAAAATTCTCGCAATCCTGATTTTTTATTTTTCATGGAATAAAAAATAAATAAATTGTGACTTTTTGTCTCAGAATTTTTACCTTTTCTTGCACGTTTGTATCTCACAATTCTGACTTTTTGTCCTTCAGAATTTATATCTCACAATCCTGAGATATAAAAAGGAGAAAAAAGTAAAAATTGTGAGATATAAAAAGCCATCATTACCTTCTCTATTTTAATTCTATGGTGGAGAAAAAAATAAAAATAATAATAGAATTATGAGATATAAACTTGCCATTGCAAGACAAAAGTCACAATTTCCTCATAATCTTATTTATTTATTTCCTTGTGTAAGTTTGTGCCTTTGGCGTCTTCTGGCACGCAGGATTCTTTCTTGTCTAAGATAATAATAAGAGTGAAATCATTCGTGTTCTCGACACACTGCTGCTCTCTTTCTAAACGCAGCACTCGTGTGAAAGAAGAAATGAAATCGTGTCGAGCGACCGGCTCACATCTGGAGTCTTTATACAGGAACGCAGGCGCTAATGACGTTTAATTGTGCTTTTCTTGACATTTAATTGCCGGCTATTGTTTGCAATTACACCGGGAGCTGCTGATTAATAGAGTCAGGGCTTCATTACGGCGTCGCTGAAGCGTTTCCATCACGTGTGTGTTTCTGTAGATCTGGAGCTGAAACATTAGAGTCACTCGAGTTTAGCAGGTTCCTCCCAAATATAGATGCGTATAAAACACGTCCCTTGTGCTGAGTTTAGCTCAAATCAGTCACAGTGAACACATTTAGGAACATTGTCTTCTTGTCATGATTAGAACGTTATTTAAAGGTTACAAAAACGTTCTTACAACGTTCTACTAACCTTTTCACCCAAAATTTTGGTATTCGAACAATATTTTCTCTCAATGCTATGAGAATGCACATCAAATATTAATAAATTTATAAGAGTGCTCCATAAATATTACTTTAAGAACATTTCGTCCAAACATTTATATAACTTACATTAGTATGTTTTTTAAGAATAGCAAAGTTTGAACATTTAACAGAGGACAGACTTCTTAAAGAAACACAACATGTTTTTATTATTATTGCAAACGTTGATATGGAATATTCAGACAGGATGATTGAGGCTTTTTCACTTTTTCATCACAGAGAAAAAAACAAGTGTTGGTATATTTACCAGTTATTGCATGTGAATCGGCTCAGAGACGAGGCTCATGGGTAATCATGTCTTCATAAACAACAAACAAATTAAAGCACATTAAATAACTTCTGTAAGAAAACACCGAACATCTTCAGAATCACAGTGACGACAGAAATTCATTTATGCCATAATCATCAACATCATAATTCAGCGATGATGCATAACTCTTATAAACAAAATGTGCTGAATCTCATATTTGTTCGCTTTGGTAAAATATTCCGGAAAGTCACATATGGATTCATAAAATGATGCAAAAGAATTTTGATGCTTAAACACTGAACAGCTAGATTTTCATATTATATGCTATTTGTTTGCAAGAAAATACTGAAAATAAAAGCAACAAGTTTCAATCACGTATATTTTAAATTCTTCCTTCCATTCTGCCTGAACTCACATTTAATGAGAGTAAAGGTCAAGTATTTAATATGTACAGGTGAATCTCACGAAAACATATGAAGGACACGTTTAACCACAAAATCAAATGAAAAAAGCAACGTAAAAAAATAATAGAATTATTTTCTGCTTTGAGGCATTAGCTTCATGACATTAAGTGTTTTTCTTTTTTTTTTAAAGATCACGTACTATCATATTTAAATGCTTTACAATCCAGGAAAGTGTCATGAAAATTTCACAGTGAAAAAATAAATAAATAAATAATAAAAAAAGTGGCTTTATTTTTCATTTTATTATTATTTTTTGGATTAAATATTATTTTTTATTGTGAGATTTACCTGTGCAATGTCACACTGTCACCTGCATTCAAAATTATACTTGCTAAAGTGCATTTCATACGCAAGATCATAAAAGCATTTAGCAAATCTCTCAAATTAGTTTTTTTTACAGTGCAAATTGTTTTAATCCTAACAGCTTCTGAAAGATGAAAGATCTGTGATCAGCTCTTCATCCTGAAGAAATGAACGTGTGTGAACACAACACACATGACACTGACATCAGAGTACAGAATATTAATAACACCTACAGTAATTAATATCACACAGCAGACCTGAATCAAAGAGAGCTCAGAGTTCAGAAACAAAACATCAGACAACACAAGATGCAACGCTGTTATTATTTTAGGCAAATTCAAAAATCAATATTCAGTAGTTCCAAGATTCACCTGCTTTCTTTCCGTTTCTTAGATTTTCATAGAAAAACGTTGACAGTGAGACACGAGAGAAGTTCGTTTGGGTTTGTGTTTGCAGGACAGTCGATCATTTTCACTCAATTATTCCTTCAAAGTTTAATATAATTTTGCATTTGGCACCATTGAACATGAGTGTGACTGAATAACAATATGAGCTTGAATCATGCTTCGGCATTTCAGTCTCGTGAAAGGAATGAAGCATATGTTCAGGCATCATGGATTGTTTGAGAGGGAATCATCAATAAATTCAAGAGTTCATGAAAATATGGATGTTTTCATAAAATAATGGACTGTGAATGAATCGCTCAGACTCTGAATCCTGCTGTAAATCAAATGCATGTTAATTTCATTGTGAAAAATTGCATTTATGAGCAATAATTGATAACTTAGTTATCATTGTTAATAAATGTAAGTATTGATTGCACAACGGTGTGTTTTTGCTGAGCAGTACAGTAAAACTCTACATCAAACGCTGTTTGCAAACCATTGTAATCATAACGAAAGAGAGTTTAGACCCAGCTGACAAAAGACCTTCTAAGAATGTTTTGCCAAATATTAACATTAAGTTGTGAAAACATTATTTTGAATGTTTTTTAAATGTGAAAATGTACAGATTTTTTGATGCATTAAGAACGTTTCTTTTTGGTTATGTGAACATTAGAGAAATATTCCATTCAATCATTTTGAAAACGCACCCATTTTTATAAAGAATGTTTCTTTTTGGTTTTGGAATATTCCATCTTATCATTTTGAAATCATTGGCATTTTTTTTTTTTTTTTTTACATGTTGAAAACACACGTTTATGTATTAATAATTTTTCATGGTTTTGCAGCATGAGAACATTCTCTTAACATGTACAACACCAATTTTTTTTTATCATATTTAAGGAACCTTTTTTCTTTGTCTTGCAGAAATTAGTGAAAAAATTCCCTTTATCAGTTTGAAAACACTGTGAAAATGTTACATTTAAATTTTCTCTCGAATCACCCGTTCTGACGTTTAAAGAACATTTCTAAACGTTAGAGGAATGTTACATTCTATCATTTTTAAAACATTATGAGAATGTTACATTTGAATGTTCTCTCAACAGCTGACGTAGTTATACGCATGGTTTTCTTGGTAATGAGAACATTAGAGCAGCGGTTCTCAAACTCATGTGGAATAAAAGAGAAAATAAAAAAATATAAGATAAGGTGGCAAATAGGTACGCTTAAAAGTGTAGAAGGAGAGGAGGGTTGCATCATCTGTTTTAACATAGTTAGTCATTTATTTAAAAATATACAATAGGTTGCATACAAATATTATGCACGTTTTTAAAATACTTTGTGACTAGCGTGAGAGAAGAAGCACGCAGAAAGACGTTAAATGCCTAAAAAGTTTGAGAACCACTGCATTCCGTTTGATCATTTTGATAACGTTACGAAAACGTCACATTGTTACTGATGAATATTATCGAACATGAAGTTCTGAGAACGTACTAATAACATCATAAGCATATTCTGAGAACGTAGATTAAAACATTATTCTAAGAATGCCTGTCTTAACATTCACATAACCTTTAAAGAACGTTATAGGAACGTTTCCGGTCAGCTGGGAAACACGATGAAGGATTACGAAGACAGACATATTACTTACTCGCAATAACGCGCACTGATGAGTCGTTCACGAGCATGGATATAAGGGAATGAGTCCGTCGTGTTGACTTTTAAGAAGGTGTCATTGGTTAATAATACAGATCAGGAGCCCGAAGAAACGCAGCAGAGGTTTGTGTGAAGAGAATGAAGTACAGCAGCACAGGAGATTTCGCTGGAAAGGAGCTTTGAAGCTCAACACTCACAGTGGTTCACAGTGATCCTCCAACGGCGCCGAGCCCTTCAGAAGAAGCGTAAGTAACGGGAGCGACGCGACTCCTCACAGTTCTCCGGTGCGAGATCGTCCATCGTTCATTCTTCAGCTGCGCTGATGTTAGCGAAGGAGCTCCGAGTCCTGGAGGTCCAGCAGATCGCAGGTGTTTCTCCAGAGTCCGGCCTGAAGATCTTCATCGTGAGACGCTGCTGAGGACCTTCGTACACGTAACCTCCAGCGACTCCTTCCGGATGCGGAGAAACCTCAGCCTTCAGCCGGAGTCTGGAGGTCAAACACAGCGCTCGTCAGTCTCAGTCTGCATTAGGACCAGAGTCCTCAGAGGACCGCTTCGGTGCCGCGCCGTAATGACATTTTAAAACCGGCCATTTCTCACCAACGTTTCTCTTCACCGAGACGTCAGCGTCTATCAGCGGATCCGTCTCTGTGCAGATATATCAGAGATCTGCTGACAGACGCTAATTAATAACACATCTTAGAATAATAATAATATTAACAATACACTAGCCATGTATAATAGAATTTTCATAAAAAATAATTATAGAATAATAATCATAAAACCCTTTATTGTAAGTATAATAATACTTTAATAATAATAATAACAATGTAGCACTTTATTATAATATTATTATAAGAGCAGTCAGTATACTCATAATAAATTATCCCCTTATAATAATAATAATAATAATAAATTAGTGCATAATAATAATAATAATAAATTAGCACCTTATTATAATATTATTATAAGAGCAGTCAGTATAAAATAATTAATACTAATAATAATAATAATATGTCCTTTATTATAATAGTAATACAGAACAAGAACAATACTAATATTACTACTACTACCACTACTAATAATAATATATTAGCCCTTTATTATAAAAAGCAATAATAATTATTATTATTTTGTTGTTGTTATTGTTATTATACTTATTTATTATCATCATCATCATCATCATAACATGGGTATAACAATAATAAATTAGGGTTAGGGTAATCACATAAACCAGGGGTTCCCAGGGCCTTTATTATAATATAATTATAAGAACAATAAATAAATAACAATGATAATAACAATAATTTAGCCATTTTTTATAAGAACAATTATTATTATTATTATAGTGGGCTAATTTATAGCTAATTTCATGAATGTTGGGTTTGATTATTATTAGTGGGGATATTATTTAATCATTTTAATGTTTAGTTTGTGAAAATGCGACTGAAGGCCTGTGCAAAGACAGGAGAGGAGGAAATATCCGGCATCCATGAACTCAAACTCAGTATAAATGATTGAGTTTGGGAAGATTTTAACAGCAGTATATGGACAATAAAAGCAATATTCAGTATTCATCACCCAGAAGCTGTTCCTGTTAAAAATAAAGCATGAGCTGGCCTACTTCTGACTCACACCAATCATTATCTCTTATTAAACAGACCGGCGCAATCCCAGACGCAAGGACAGATGAAGGACAAAGACAGAAGAATGACTTCATCTCAGAGAAACCAAGCGGCACATGATTTCACACGCTTCACATGATCATGCATCAGAGTAACGAGTGACACTCGCGCACAACATCAGCAATATTTCACTCATTCAGTGATCCACAGCACTTCACACAAGAGCAGCGCTTCTGCATTTACACACATTCCCGGCTCATAAACCAGCGTTTACATGCACATCGTTATAAATGGTCATAAATAGATGCGTGTCTTACTCTTCAGTGGCACGGATGTAAGATAGTGCTGTTATTTATCACTCACAGTGTTGGGGAAAGTAGTGCTGGCAAACGATTAATCGCGATTAATCACATCCAAAATAAAAGTTTTTGTTTACATAATATATATATATGTGTGTACCGTGCATATTTATTATGTATATATAAATACAAACACATGCATGTGTATATTTAAGAAAAATATGTTATGTTTATATATTAAATATATTTATATATATATATATATAATATAATATAAATTATATGAAAATAAATATACACATGTAAATATTTTTAAAATATATACTGTATGTGTGTGTTTTTATATATCTATATATATATATATATATATATATACATACATGATAAATATACACAGCACACACACATATATATTCTGTAAACAAAAACTATTTTGGATGCGATTATTCGCGATTATTCGTTTGATAGCACTAATTATATTCATATAAATTATATCATATATAAATATATTTAATATATAAACGTAACATTTTTCTTAACTATATACTGTATGTGTGAGTATTTATGTATGCATAATAAATATACACAGTTCACACACATGTATTATGTAAACAAAAACTTTTATTTTGGATGCGATTAATCGCGATTAATCGCTTGACTGCACTAATTACAATATTGCGTTACTCCCTAAAAAGTAACTAATTAGGTTACTTACTTTTTATGGAAAGTAATGCGTTGCGTTACTTTTGAGTTACTTTGTAAATCTGGGCAGGGCTTGCATGATTGTTTTTAATATAAAAAGTTCTTCTTGTACAAATGTAAAGCTCTTTCACACTGAAAGTGAAGTGAATCCGCTTCAGTCTGAAGGAGATGTAGATTCTCGTCTGTACAGTAGAGACGCCGCTCAAACTCATCACATGAAGAATATGACGCAGGAGAAGAAAGATCAACACTATTCAGTGATAACGAAAATATACACAAATGTGTCACTTTTTATTATTAGTATTTTAGAAGTGAATCATCGAAGCTCAACAGCAAAGACATCGGTTTATAAAATGAGATTAAACACATAAATGATATGTGTCTTATTTAACGTATTTAATTATTGCAGGTTTGTATAATATTCAAATAATATATTTGTATAATATAGTTTGCATTTGCATTTTGAGTTTTTATTTTTACATTTTATGTTTTCATTTTAATTTTAGTTAAAGGTTTAGTAATTTTGTTTTGTTTTTTAGTTTTGCTTATTTTAGTACATAAAGTAAGTGTAGCAAATGAAAATGGGAAATGTTTCCTTGGATGAACAAATTTTTATTTTATGTTTTTTATTTATTTGTGTTAAAGTTAATTTTAATTCACGTAACATGATTTTTCAAAGCTTTAGTTAACTTTAGTTGACTAAGTATTTTTATTATTTGCTTTAAATACAAACAATCATTGGATTATGATTGAATTTTTAGATTATTATTATTATATAATAATAATAATAATCATATAATACAAATATGTTTAGTGGGCAATGTACCTAAATTACTGGTATGTTTTAAAATTATATAATTATTTTAATATTTAGTTTGTGAAAATGACAATGATAAAGAGACTGATCCTGTTTTACAGAAAATGATAATCTAAAGAGTGACTGCTGAGAATGAGGAGAACTTAATAATAATAATAAAATAATATTTCATTTAATAATATAAAATATTAAAATTAATTGAATTTACTAAAAATTTTTAAGGTAAGTAGTTGCAATCAATTTATTTTAGCTACATTTAAATAAACAAATTTAGTTGATGAACTTTCAACATGTTTTTATTTTTTAAATGTAGCTAAAATAAATAGTTTGCAACCACTTACCTTAAAAAAAAAATTGTATAATTTTTTTCAGTGCAGAAAGTAGTGCAAAAATAAGAACATTAAGAAATACAGAAAATCTCATGCTACTAATATAACATTTTCAATGATTGTCTTTATTTTATATGATTTATTTTTGTCTGTTTCAGCTTGACAGGATACAGTAAAGCGAGCAGGACACTGGCGTGACGTCTGATGTTTGATTAACGCTTCCCAGAGCTGGTTTGTTAAAGGAAGTGCCCTGAATGATTAATCGGACAATAGAAGTGTCTCCTCACATCAGCGTCAGCCAACTATAACATCTGCAACAAACGAGCGTCAATCTTCCGGCTCTGTTTTAACGCCCTGCTGATGCAGAAACACAGAAACGATTGGAGAAATGAATTCATCACATGGTTTTCTGAATGATCTGGATTTATGGTTGCTGGAACACGAAGGCGGTTCTGAGGAGCTCGACTCCCCGAGGGCTTCACACACAAACAGCCCGTTTAATTAAATCAAGAACATGACGAGCTTTTTTTTTGTGCGGCTGCAGGAATCAATACACTGTTTATTGATTTAGAAACTTCAGTCATCCATAATCTCATAATTCCACAGATGAGTCACTGATGAATCGTGATCAGGCACATTTCACATCACAATCAAACACAAAGAAAAGAAAAGAAAGTACGTCTTCTTGAAAGGAAATAAAGATTATCTTTAAAGCCATTTATTTTTTTTGTATCAAGCCTTTATTTTCAAGACAATTAAACAAATATTCCCCTAAAGTCTCATTATAGTAATGTGACAAATCTCAGAGAAATTGAGATGTGCTGAAATATATATATATATATATATTTATCATCGTAAAATGTAAACTCTATCTATCCATCCATCCATCCATCCATCCATCCATCCATCCATCCATCTATCTATCTATCTATCTATCTATCTATCTATCTATCTATCTATCTATCTATCTATCTATCTATCTATCTATCTATCTATCTATCTATCTATCTATCTATCTGTCTTTCTGTCTTTCTGTCTGTCTATGTGTTATTTTATTATCATTGAGATACTATTACAGTTTTTGTTAATATTTTGAGTTGTTTTTTTTTCATATTTTCTGCTTTCATCTTAATTTTACTTCAAATTGTTTTTTATGTCTATTTAGTTTTTTATTTTATTTTTAGTTATACATCAACATAAACTAATGAAAATGATAAATGTTGCATTGAAAACTTCATAAATTTCATAAAATCTTATTTCAGTATATTTAATTTTATTTCAAGCAACAAAAATGTTTTTTTTTTTTTTAGTGTTTTTGGATTAGGCTTTAGTTAACTATAATAACCTTATTATGCAGTATATAATATATATATATTAACCCTATAATAAATGATTTAAAGTACAGTATATAAAGTTATATAATATATATTATATCCTGCTTTATCTGCATGCATGCATACAGTACTCTCACATAAAGCAATATTATGTATATTATCTCAATGGCTTGAGTGTTTTTATTGTCAGAAAATGTAACTATATAACCTTCCAGCTCTAATCTGTTAAATGTGACTATAAGGCATGAAGATATTAAGATTTTATAAACATTAAGATCATAATTTTCTGTAAAACACACTGAAATGAAGTGTAAGACCTGCAGAAGATCCTCCAAAACCACAAAACACACAAATTCTAAGAAAGCATTACCAGTGTTGTTTTAGTATTATATATAGTCTTGTTCATTAATGTTTTTGTATTTATATTTTTATGTGCTTTTTTTCGGTTTAAATTATTTAATGTAGTTTTCAAAGCAAAAATTATATATTTTTTCCATCAGGTATACCACTGTTAACAAAATAAAACACTAAAAAAAAAAACATTTTCATTACTTAAATAAAATGAACATTAAATTACTTTTTAGAAATTATTTTGTTATGCACTTTTGTCTTTTTTGTTAATTTGTGTTTTTTAATATTTCTACATAGCTTTAACTTTTTATTTCAGCTTTAATTTTTGTAATTTTAGTTTTTTATCAGGGTTATTATGTTAATAATAAAAAAACTGAAACCATAAAAACCTTTTTATTATTTGAACTAAATAAACATTAACTAAAGTAATTTTTTAATAGTTTTAGTAATTTTATGTGATTTTGTCACATTATTATTATTATTATTATTATTATTATTATTTAATCTTTCTACATAGCTTTAATTTATTTTTATTTCAATTTTAGTTTTAACAATTTTAGAACAAATTAAATTTTCAGTTACTTGCCAAGGCAAAATTTTTACAGTTTTACAATTTTAGATTTTAATTTTAGATTTTAGATTAAATTTATGTACTAAATTAACTAATACTAAAAAAAACAAAAAACAAACAAAAAAAACTATACAGACACATATATATATAAAAAACTAAAACTAACAAAAACGCAACAAATCTACTAAAATTAAAACAGAATTTTTATTTTGAAAAAATATTTAAAAATAAACATTTACCAAACAAAATAAACATTTAAACATTTAAAAATAAAAGTATATTGAAATTAAATTAAAAACAAAATATAAAACTAAAATCAATCAAAATATTTACAAAAACTATAATGGTATTATACTAAAATAATATTGTTTGTCATCTAATATTTTTCTTATTTTATTTTATTTTAGCTTTATGATTTTTTTTAGCTTTATGAGTTTGGCTTTTAGTTAACCGTCACAACACTGAGCATTACATGGATCCTTTGTGACAATCCACATTGTGCCGGTTTCATTGAAAAACCAAAAACCAAAATAAAAGTACTGTTTAAAAATAGTTAAACCTCACACACACCGACACACAGCCTGAAGCGCTGGGAATGTGACGGTCATGTCAGCCGGAGCTCATCTACGCTCATTTATCAGTCCACAGAGCAACAAACTAACAGCCTTCACTGGAGTGAAACATGAACACAGACCGAATAAAACCATGCTTAGAAACAAATACCTGCAAGGACAAAGGAAAATCAGAGTTATGGGTATAAGACACAGATCTAATATCACATTATGACTGACTCTATATCATGAGAAATAGTCATTTTTTGCTGGAAATTAAAGTGGCAAATTGTGATGTTGCAAGTACAGGCTTCTTGACTCGTCTGTCTCACACCCTGCTCTGTATTTTCACATTACTGCATATTTATTCATCACTCGTGTGTAAACAACATAAAACAGTCCTGCCTGCTCTGCAAATATATTTACCGCGGTATAAACAGAACAACAGAGTGATATATGTGATGACAGACTGAAAAAACAGACATGCATCAGATGACAGAAGAATAGATGGAACAACATAACGATAGAACGATAGATAGAACGACAGAACGATAGAATGATAGATAGATAGATAGATAGATAGATAGAGAGAGAGAGGTAGATAGAGATCACTAGATAGATAGACAGATAGACAGACAGACAGACAGAACGATAGATAGAACGATAGAATGACAGATATATATATAGAGAGAGAGAGAGATAGAGATCGACAGATAGATAGAGAAATAGACAGACAGACAGAACGATAGAACGAAAGAACGATAGATAGATAGACAGACAGACAGACAGACAGACAGACAGAACGACAGAACGATAGATAGAACGATAGATAGAACGATAGATAGATAGATAGATAGACAGATAGATAGACAGATAGATAGACAGATAGATAGATAGATAGATAGATAGATAGATAGATAGATAGATAGATAGATAGACAGACAGACAGACAGACAGACAGACAGAACGATAGAACGATAGATAGAACGATAGATAGAACGATAGATAGATAGATAGATAGATAGATAGATAGATAGATAGATAGATAGATAGATAGATAGATAGATAGATAGATAGATAGATAGATAGATAGATACAGACAGCTAGATAGATAGAATGATAGAACGACAGATATATATATATATAGAGAGAGAGAGAGAGAAAGATAGAGATCAATAGATAGATAGATAGATAGAAAGATAGATAGATAGATAGATAGATAGATAGATAGATAGATAGATAGATAGATAGATAGATAGATAGATAGATAGATAGAACGACATATATATATATATATATATATATAGAGATAGAGATAGATAGATAGATAGACAGACAGACGGACGGACGGACTATATATCTATCTGTCTACAGATAGATATATAGATAGATATATAGACAGACATACAGACAGACAGACAGACAGATAGATAGATAGATAGATAGATAGATAGACAGACAGACAGCTAGATAGATAGAATGATAGAACGACAGATATATATATAGAGAGAGAGAGATAAAGATAGAGATCAATAGATAGATAGATAGATAGATAGATAGATAGAACGACATATATATATATATATATATATATATAGAGAGAGAGAGATAGAGATAGATAGATAGATAGACAGACAGACGGACGGACGGACTATATATCTATCTGTCTACAGATAGATATATAGATAGATATATAGACAGACATACAGACAGACAGACAGACAGATAGATAGATAGATAGATAGATAGATAGAACGACAGATATATATATATATATATAGAGAGAGAGAGAGAGAGAGAGAGAGAGAGATAGATAGACAAACAGAATGATAGATAGATAGATAGACAGACAGACAGACAGCTAGATGGATGGATGGATAGATAGATGGATAGATAGATAGATAGATAGATAGATAGATAGATAGATAGATAGATAGATAGATAGATAGATAGATAGATAGATAGACAAACAGAATGATAGATAGATAGACAGACAGACAGACAGACAGACAGACAGACAGCTAGATGGATGGATGGATGGATAGATGGATAGACAGACAGACAGACAGACAGACAGACAGACAGCTAGATGGATGGATGGATGGATGGATGGATGGATAGATAGATAGATGGATAGATAGATAGATGTCAGCAAACATGAAAAACATAAACAATAAAAGGGTGAATGGTAAATAAATAAATATAAATATAACAGAAAAAATATTCGGCAGACACAATCACATGTTTGTTGGAACAGCAGTACATTGGTCTGCGGTTGTTAAGATTTGTGCAATAATAATTGCTTTGATAACGTTTGACACCGTTTCGTACAGATAATATCATGGTGATCATTACGTTTGACTTAACAAATGTGGTCTTCTCAGCAATAAACGATCCACGGGCTCCTTTTTGATTGCTCCCTGTCAGTGCCTGCGAAGCAGTGTTGCCAGATATTGCTACATAAAAACAAACACAACCAATCCCCTGAAAATAGGTAACATAATCCCTAACCTCCACCTTCATCCTGCCACTTTATTAATGCCTTAATTACTTTATTAACGCTGTTACATTATGTATTAAAACAAGTCCAGCGACGCTTAAAATAACTAGATCTGGCAACATGGCGGAGCGGAGCGGAGGCTGCACTTGCGCCAAGCACCTTCACTCCTGTGTTCCGCAGCTGCTGCGAGTCAGCCACAAGAATTTATTCAGCGACATGATTTTAAATAATTTTTCATAAGGTTTTCAAATTTTATATTTGAACATGAAACATTTACGGAGGTCTGGACCTCATAGCTGGCTATGGGCCTGGATGTGTAACGTGAATGAGTGTAAAAACGCATTACATTTGCCCTTTTCCTGAATGACATTACATTTAATTATACAAGACGAAGAAAAGAGATGTCTGATCAAGGCTTTTGGAGGGTCCAAATTATTTGTTTGCGCTCTGTTGATAAAAAAAAAAAAAAAAAACTCGTAAATGATCACAGACTCCCACAACACATGATCTAGGTTACTTAAAGTTAAAGCGAGCTTTATTGTCATTCTGCTATGATAGGTTACTGAACACTTTCTTTCCATTTCTATTTCTTTTTTTTGTCTTTTTTTCTACTAGTGCTCTTATTTAAGATTATGGATGCTTGTCTCTTGTCAAATTTGTACACAAAGTTTCACTGGAAAATAAGAAGAATAAAGTTATTTTTCTTTTTTGATAAAGTTTTAAATAGAAGATATTTACAGTTATAATTTTAATAAATTAGTTATACAAGGCATATTTGTTAAATGAAAACTATGAATCTAACAGATTTGCATTTAAAATGGTATTTTCGTGTAATCTGATGAACGTCTGGTTTAAGTCACGCCCACTTCCGGATCTATCCGAATACAGATACAGATACAAATCATTTTGAGATTGTCACAGATACAGATACAGATACAAATAATGGCTCCGCTGCACACCCCTACTATACATAAACAACATATAAAAACTAAATTTACAAAAGGTTTTAAAGTTTATTTTTGATTTTAAAAAAATCTAAAACTAATCTGCCCTCCATTAAAAAAATCCATGACATATATTTCAGATATATTGGACTGTGGCATTAGAGGTGAGTGAAAGAGGATCTTCAGGAGGGTAGAAGATAATTCATTAATAATAATAAGTAGAGGGGTTGATTTAGTAAGGTTCCCTGGTGCTACACTGATGGTTTTTGAGGATGTAAGTGTTTAATGGGTTTGAGGTCTGAAGGTGGAACAGGGCGTTTGTGCTCGGGAGGATTCATGAACAGGATTTATGAAGCCGTATCTCCCGTGTTTATGATGTACGATCACATGTGACACAGAACATACCAAGCCCTCTCGCTCCAGGCCGGATGGCTCCTATCTGTGATTTATTCCAGCATCTTTGCGCTCTAGATCTGCAGATTACGTCTGGCTTCGGGTCACTGATTTCCACTGCAGACGTGTGCTGTGTTTTTCCACTCACATGCTGAGAAGATCCTGCAGACGGGCGTCAGCGGCGAAGTGTGCGGAGGATGAGACACTGACGACCCTCGAGCATGAGCCATCCTTCCCAGAATGCACCAGGCTGTCCAGCAGAAGGCGGGTCAGCAGAAAGTGGCCTAGATAGTTAGTGGCAAAATGAGTCTCAAACCCGTCTTCAGTTCGACCTTCAGGAACCAGCATAACAGCAGCTGACATGAAACACAGAGCACAGATTCACAGAATGATTACTAGTTCAACTTCTACTAGTCCAACATCTATAGTTCAACATCTATAGTACTAGTTCAACATCTGTAGTACTAGTTCAGCATCCATAGGACTAGTCAACATCTACTAGTCAAGCTTCTACAATACTAGTCCAACATCTACAGTACTAGTCCAACTTCTACTAGTCCAGCTACTACTGTACTAGTCCATCAACTAGTCCAACTTCTACAAAACTAGTCCAACATCTATAGTACTAATTCAACATCTATAGTCTTAGTCTAACATCAACTAGTCCAACTTCTACAAAACTAGTCCAACATCTATAGTACTAGTTCAACATCTATAGTCTTAGTCTAACATCCACTAGTCCAACTTCTACTGTACTAGTCTAACATCTACTAGTCCAACATCTATAGTACCAGTCCATCAACTAGTCCAACATCTACTAGTCAAACTTCTACTGTATTAGTCCAACATCTACTAGTCCAGCATCTACAGTACTAGTCCAACTTCTACAGTACTAGTCTATCAACTAGTCCAACATCTACTAGTCTAACATCTATAGTCTTAGTCCAACATCTACTAGTCCAACTTCTACTGTACTAGTCCATCAACTAGTCCAGCATCTACAGTACTAGTCCAACTTCTACAGTACTAGTCTATCAACTAGTCCAACATCTACTAGTCTAACATCTATAGTCTTAGTCCAACATCTACAATACTAGTCCATCTTCTACAGTACTAGTCCAACATGTACTAACATGTAGTCTAACATCTATAGTCTTAGTCCAACATCTACTAGTCCAACTTCTACTGTACTAGTCCATCAACTAGTCCAGCATCTACAGTACTAGTCCAACTTCTACAGTACTAGTCCAACATATACTAGTCTAACAGGTACTATTCCAAATACCCGTTTTGTTTAAGCACTTTAGGAAGACTGCATTTAATCAGACAAGCAAACCGTTTTGTCAATTTCATTCTCAACACTTTATTTTTTTTCTTTCGGAAAAAAAACCTTGATTTTACATCAGCACGAGTCATTTCAGCACAATCAGCAATGCAGTTATTTTATTAAATTGTATTTAAGCCACATACATCCTCTGTTTCTGTGAAGTGATTCTGGGATTCATTGTTGCTATTTTGATTATTATAATACTTATATTTATATGTTTCTGTTATTAATGAATATTTATGTAAAAGCATTATTAATTTTATAATTAAATATTTATATATTTATATCATATATTCACATAAAACACTTTATGTATATAGAACATTGTTATTGTTCCCATTCTTAAATAATTATATTATTAGTGTTATTGTTATGATTAATATTATTCATGAGTATTTATATAAAAAATCATCTTCTGATTGCAGAAGCAGCACAGCTATATTTGTAGCAATAGCCAACAATACATTGTATGGGTCAAAATTATACATTTTTCTTTTATGCCAAAAATCATTAGGATATTAAGATCATGTTCCATGAAGAGATTTTGTAAATTTCCTACCGTAAATATATCAAAACTTCATATTTGATTAGTAATATGCATTGCTAAGAACTTCATTTGGACAACTTTAAAGGCGATTTTCTCAATATTTATATACATATTTATTTATTTTTTTTAATTGATAAAATTATTTTTTTTTGAATGAATGAATGAATGAATGAGCTTTTGTTGCCAGGTATGTTTACACATACAAGGAATTTGTTTTCGTGACAGAAGCTTCCGCAGTGCAACAGAATGACAGCGACAGAACAAAAAACACAGATAATAAAAAGAAGAATAAAAAAATAGAACAAGTAAATAAGGAATAACAATATACAAATTGACAATTACAGGTATATTATGTACAAAACAATAAGATTTTTTTAATCAGAAATTTCCAGATTTTCAAATAGTTAATATTGTCCGATCCTAACAAACCATACATCAATGGAAAGATGATGCACACATCTCATTTTAAAGAAACTGACCCTTATGACAGGTTTTGTGCTCCAGGGTCATATATGATCACACTGACCCCATTACAGCTGATTCTCATTAAACACGTTTATCATCATCAATCACTCTGAATAATACACGACTCATCTGTAGATCACGGAGGTGTTCAGAATTACAAACATCAATCAACCGCCACGCTCTTCAGACGCTCTGAGCACATATAATCTGGATTAAACTGATATAAATAGTGTTTTAATCAGAAATGGGTCTAGTAACGATCGACTGACGTCATTCTGACTGCCTGAGGTGACAATGACCAAAATAACAGCAAACTACTGCACCGTGACCCAAAAACGCCTCTGGTCTGATCTGATCTGAGAGCAGGACAAACAATAAGAACCAGAGAACCACGGACAGTAAAGCTTCTGTTTCAGACTCAGATTCATTGATAGAGGCTTGTTTAATCAGACAGATGAAACAGAGTCAATCACATTTCTGCTGTGGTTTAGACATGCACACAAATCTTGATTGTCCTATTCTGTCATGTTAATCATTTTATGTATTATTGGTTCTGTACAGTGCATTATATTTACATTTATGCATTTTACCATTTTTTTTTAATCCATAATGACTTTCAAGGATGTTGCGTTCAACGTAGGGCTGAATAAATCTAATAACTTGCGATTTTTTTCAGATAAAAATTGTGTTTGTGGTTGAAAAAGTGATTTAGAAAAATCCAGATTTGCTGTGTTGGGCTGCACAATTTGGCTAAATTCTATATTAATATGGCTATAAAATAACAATAATTACAAAAATAATAAAATTTGCAAAATGAAAATAAAATAAGAACTATTTCAGTATATCACAGTAAAATAAAAAAATCTTATAAGCACAAATCTAAATCTGTTCTTGTAAAGATTCAGTCCACTGAAGGCGAGCGTAGTGAGAACCCAAATGCAGTTTATTTACAAAGTGATCCAAACAAAGACTTGACTTGAACAGACTTGACATGGCATGGACAAACTAGACCCCCCCGACGGCGGGTTACAACTTCAATACACGACAAGGAACAATGACAACAAGAGGGCTACTTATAGCAAACAATACAGGTCACATGACAAGAATCAACCAATGAGAGACAGGACACATGACTAAGACCACCAATCAGAACACACATTTCAGTTGTTTAAAGACAGTTTATCTTCTGCCAAATCTGCAAAGGCTATACTGTAAAAAGTTATTTTAACGGTAAAAAAATGTGAAAAAGCTACGGTAAATGATTAACAATAAGTTCCCCTAATATATACGGTGAAAAACTGTAATAGACATTTCAGACAGTTTTACAGTGAAATACCGCTTTTGGAAGTGAAAAAGAATGTAAAATTTACAGGGAAAAACCGTAAATTGACGTTCCCAGAATTCCCTGCATTGCATTTCAAATTTTGTTTGAATTTGATGTTTTTTCTTTGAAATAACTAGGTTTCTTCTTAGTTTTTTCTTATCAGTTATGTTTATTAGGGTTGTATGTTACATCTAATGTCGTTAAACTAATGTTTATTGCATATTTTAGTTTAATGAGTCTCACCATGATGGTGTTTAGTGTTTGTGTGAATGACGCTGTGCACCTTCTGTATATGTTATTATTTAAAAGCTGCTTGTGATGGACTTTGGTTAATCATATGATTTTCTCAACACCTTCCGCATTTGGTGCTTATCAGTGTAATACAAAGGTACAAAACAGATTTCAGTACTTCAATAGGTTGGTATATAAACATTATATCAGTTAATGAAATTATGGTATTTAACAGTAAATTTAAGTTAAAACTGTAAAACTTAAAACATTGCTACTGTATATTTTACTGTAAAATTCCGGCAACCACAGCTGCTGTTTTTTTTACCGTAAATTTTACAGAATTTTTTTTACAGTGTACTTATTTTTCTGATTTAATAAAAAACAACAACATTCTACTCCTAAAGTTCTGTTTTCAGTTATTAATTCTGAGCCTGTTGCCTCCGATGCATGTGAAGCTTCTTGAGACACTTCATTGACAAAATCTCTCATTTGAGACCCAAAGTCTGTTGTCTCCACACTGAACCCCCTCCTTTTTCTCGGCATGCTTTCTTGGGATGTTTTTGAACCCATTTCCTTACAATCACTCAAAGACATCATTGCTAATATTAAACCATCTTTTTGTCCTTATGACAAAAAGTTCGGTGTCTTCTTTCAACAAGTGCCTTTTAACTGGCTGTGTTCCTGCTACTCTTAAAGTGGCTACAGTCACTCTGCTTCTCAAGAAGCCTTCACTAGATCCTTCTATTCTGAATAAGGATCTCCTGTTGCTCATCTCACCTGTGGCCTCCCCCAAGGCTCGATACTGGCACCCTTCCTTTTTTCCCCGTACATGCTTCCTCTAGGTTCCATTCAAGAAAGCATGGGGTGTCTTTTCATTTTACGCTGACGATACCCAGATTTATTTACCTATTATGAGAAATGATCCTTCAGCACTTAGTATTTTACGAAGGTGCTTAGACGAGGTCAGAATCTGGCTAGCTCAAATTTTTTTAACGTTAAATGAAGATAAAAGAGAGGTGATTGTTTTCAGTCCAACTGATCATTCTCATGCTGCCAGCCTAGATATGGGCAGCTTATCGGCCTTCAGATCTTCTCGTGTGTGAAATCTGGGCGTCCATTAACATTGGTGAGTCATTAACATTGGATAAACATATCTCTTCTGTAATTAGCCTTTTTCACACTTCCACGTTCTTGGCTTCCGGATTCCGTATTCAAACTTTTTCCGGTGACAACTGCAGCCGTACTTAACAAGAATCAATTTGAGAATCAAAGTCTTTTTTTTTACAAATTAGATCACATGAAAATGCTTGAACTGCTGGTACTGTACTCTACAAAGTTTAAACATTTTACAATTAACTGTTTGGTCAGCTCGGGTCATCGAATACAAGTTTGTTTAATTCTAAATGGTGGCAGTTATAATTCGGTTAGCTTTGCCGTTCTGTCCGTTTGGTGCTGGCTGTGCATTATGACTCTCCACATGATTTTTTTCGCTATTATTATTATTAAAGTAATGTTGCATTTTCATTATTAATGTGATGGCGTAAATGTGCGTTGTATAACGTGCCCTGGGAAATACATATTAAACAAGAGCTGACTTTCATGGCTTTGTTCGTATTCTATCTGGATTACGTCGCTCGAGTTTAATATGCTTTAACCGGACTGAGAATTGTTTAATGTATTCTTGGAAAAATGCGCATCTGGTCATAAATGTTGTCATTTTGAAGTAATTTATCATGATGTGGTGATTCGATGACTGAGTTGAGATAATACACTCAAATGTACCGGGGATCAAAGATTATTTCAAAGGGCATCAAAGATAATTTTTTTTTAATGTGCTTTATGAATAAATGAACTTGAACTTGAACTTAAGTGTTTAAGAGAAACAATATAATAACAATCATTTATTGTAAACAAAACCTACAAAACTGAAATACCACTATGTATGGCTGTCTTAATTTAAGTTGTTTATAGGTCTGCACAATTTGGATATACATTTTGTGATAATGTTTATCAATATGGCTGTAAACGTCCAAATACAGTTACTGCTTCAAATGAGAGCATGAAATACATCATCATCATCATCATCATCATCATCATCCCTGCTTTGATTCAGGATTAATTTAATAATTATTTCATTTAGTTCACCTTAATTTCCTAAAATAACTATAAATTGAATTAAATTAAAATAATAATAATAATTACTATATAATAAACTATATAGACATTAAAAAATAATATAAAATTACTAAAACACAAAAGTACTAAAACTGAAATAAAAAAATAAATGTTTAAAATATTCATAAAAACTAAATAATAGTTTTATTTATTTATTTTTTATTTTATTTTGTCTTAAATAAATTTGGTATTTTTATTATTTCTCAATAAAAATATAAAAATAAGAAATATTACTATTGTAATATTTCACTCTTCAGGCACTTTGTTACTTCAAATAAAATAAATATTAGCTTAAACAAAATAAATTTATTTCAGCTAGTTGCCAAGGCATCATTTCTCATTTTCCATTTAGTTTAATTTGATGTATTAAAATAACTAAAACTGAAATAAAAAAGAGTATAAAATATAGACATTAAAAAACTAATAAAAATGACAAAAGTAAAACACAAAATTACCAAAACCCTAACAAAAATAAAAATTAAAATATAATAAAAATTGTATTTTACATCAGAACTGTTAAACAATCAACTACTTCTTCTTCTTACTATTATTATTGTTACTATTGTTATTTAAATAAAAATATATTATTTCTAAATAAAAATAAGGCTTTAACAAATAGAGAGCAACAATATTTAGTTTTATCCCAAACACAATAATAGATTAAATTACAATAGATCAATTCAAATATTTAAATAATGAAATATTTCTATCTAAACTAAATAATTTAAATAAAAATGATACATACATATAAATAAATAATAGATAAAAAACATTTATTTAAATGACTAATTAAGGAGAAATTATTTCGAATAAATTCTAAATTAATTTTAGAGTAAAAACTAGCTGCATGCTCTCGCACACATGAACATTTAAAGCTGTGATCAGAATCACTTTTGCTTCATCCATCGCAAATGAAAGGTCACGATGAGCACATTGCATTATTGGGATTTCAACATATTTGCAGCCTCGTATGCTTATAGATGATTTACACACACACACACACACACACACACATGTTATATTACGCTCTTCTGAAAGCGATCCGCAGTCGAATGTGTTCCTGTCTGAACAGGTTCATGAGGAGCTTTAATGACTAAAGCTTTTGACCCACAGCAATCGAGCGTGTGAGAATCCTCACAGTGACAGATCCTGCTTTTAACGTCACAGAGAAAGTATTCGCTCGCAGCGGAAATGAAACCCCACAATCCCTCACATATTCATAATTCATTTTTACACTTCATAATCTCACACATTCTCTGTGCGTCTGACTACTCGTGTCTCGAACTACTAAACACAAACTCTGGGTTTTAATGCATGATACTTTGTTGTTATTTCGTAAATGTTATTTTTTCAAAATGTATTTATTTTATTATCATATTTTTACCTATTATACAACAACAAAAACATTTGCATTAAACATTTGAAAAAAAATGCGCAATTTTCTTTGACACATGGAATCAACTTTTATAGTATAGAATAAACTTTTATAGTATTTATTTATTTATTTTTTTTTTCATTTTAAACTTGGTTACTTGGTAATTTTTTCTGCGTGTGTGTTTTTTTTTTTCATTTTTAGTATTTTTTTTAAAAATTTTTTTATATGTCTATTATACACTGTAAATAACAATCAAAAGTTGAGAACCCCCCCCCCCCCCCAAAAAAAATTAAATTTTAGATAATACTTTAGATTTTTTAGAGTGTAGTTTTTAGTTTTAGATTTTTTTTGCAGTTTTAGTTTTAGTTATTTTAGTACATCAAAAGTAAATTAAAATGAGAAATGTTTAAAGTTTTTATATTTTATTTCAAATAATGAAAATGTTTCTGCTGAAATTTAAATGGTTAATAGCTGAAATAAAGTGAGTTTTTGTTTTGTTTTTTTCAGTTAACATTTTTTTCATTTTAAGTAACCATTTTTTATTATTTTTTATTTTTTTTAGTTCAGTTTAAGTTTTAGTTAATCCTGTCTAGTTACTTGATAACAACTCTGGTCAAGTCACATATATTTCTAAAGCTCTATCAAAGCAGCTTCACAGCAATAAACAGGAAAATAACAGGCCAAAATTCAACATTAAATATTGCAAAATGTATCAATTATGAAACGACTTCAATTTCGGCAGCTCTACAGAATACAATTATGTCTGTGAAATGATCATTACATATTAGTTTTTGAATGCAAATAAACTCTGAAAACAAATCAGTATATTATTCTGATTTCTGAAGATCATGTGACACTGAAGACTGCAGTAATGATGCTGAAAATACAGCTGCACATCACAGAAATAAATTACAGTTTAACACATATTCACATAGAAAACAGCTGTTTTAAATTACAAAATATTTCACAATTTTTACTGTATTTTTGATCAAATAAATGCAAAAACATTTTATTATTATTTTTAATCTAGTTGCAATATAATAGGTAACTAAAACTGAAACTGAAGCCATAAAAATGTTTTTGTTGATATAAATGAACAGGGAATGAATAAATAAATAAAAATATTTAGCTAGTTGCCAGGACATCATTTAAAAAGCATCTAAAAAAGTTCTCTTTTAGAGCGTCATCTGGATATTTCATGTATACAAAAAACCCTCACATACCGCACACTCTGCGTACTATTTAATGCAGAGATAAATAAGTATGTTATTCATTCGTGCTGCAGGTTCAGGACAGACCTTAGCAGTTTGAGCTCGAGCTAAAAGCAAATTAAAGAGGCGCAGCGTTCCTTATTTACTTCTCAATGATTTCCATTATTATTCTGGCCGTCGCTGAGATGTTTGGCTGAACCTGAAGGGCGTCTGGCGTTCGTTTAAGAGGACGATGACGACAACGAGCTTCAAAAACACAAAACTGAGGAGATGTTTTCTGCTGGACATGTGGTGAAGATATGCTCTCTTTCTGTCGAACTCTGAAGCGGATCTGGGTTTACAGAAATCAAATCAGAAACGGGCTCTGCTGATGAGTTCTCCTCAGAAGGCTTCAGAGATTTCTGTCTCTGTGTGCAGCTTGGCAAACAGGCAGCTGTAAATAGCTTGAAGAAAAGTCTACTGCGAGTCCGTGCTGTGTGTTATTCCTCAGGAAAAACATGTTTGGATTCATAATCTTTCATCAGAATGAAATAACTCTTCGTTTCGGTTGTCGGCATCAAGCACATGACAACACTTTCAACATCTAATCAGTTCCACGTGGATAAAATCCCACGCTACGTTTTGACAAGTTCACCTGGAAATCTTATTCTCTTATTTCTACAATTTTAATGAAATGTAAATTATGCATTACATATTAATTGCAAATTACGCACTAAAACAACTAAAACTGAAATAAAAAAGTTAATAAAAATATATAGTCATATTAAAAAATTATATATATGTGTGTGTGTGTGTGTGTGTGTGTGTTTCATGAACAACCTTGTCAATCAAATTGATCAATGCTTTGAGTTACAGTGTTTAATTGTAAATAATTTGTAATAATCAAGCAATCATTTGTTAATTTTGTTGTCATTTGTGTTCAAAGAGGTTCTTTTTTTTCTGTAAATGTGAGTTATTGTCATCACATTGGACTCAAACTTACTGATTTCGCTCACTTTTTGCACTTTCTGGAGGATTTTTTCCCCCTCCATTGATCTTTTGAGTGAATATTGCCAAATATATATTGACAAACAATGCTTTTTTTCATTGAAAAACTGAGGTGCATGAGTTCTTATCATCGAGGCCTACGATCAACCAGCTCTAAAAATGAAAGAACAGAGATTGACAAACAAATTCCAAAAAGCCAGTGATTTCTTGACTGGAAACTCTAAATCAGGCAAACAGATGTAAATCAGGTAACAGTGAAGTCAGAGAGCTTGCAGCTTAAGGAAATCAAGCAGTAGCCAATGAGAGGAACAGGAAGCACCTGTTTTGCATCTCATTTGCATACGTCCAAACAAGGTCACCTCTGTATTCTCATTTCCTGACTGTGTAGAACAGGTCTGTTTCAAACACCACACTAATGACAAACTACTCAATTAAAAGCCAATAATGATATGATAGATCTGTAATGAGAAGCACAGTAAAAGTGTGATAAAAGTGTCAAAGACTATCTCTCAGCCGCACACATTACAGCATATAATAACTCTGAATCATAAATATCAGCTGAATAATGGAGACTGAGATTCAAAATTAATAACACAATAGTACATTTGGACCAAATTATTCCATGAATTTTTGTTTTCATGACTTTTTTTCAGGCCTTGAAACCAGGGTTATTATAGTAACTAAAATTAAAACCATAAAAAATTAAATAAATAAATAAATATAATACAAAATAAATTAAATAAAAATTTGTTACTTGAAATAAATAAACTTTAACTGAAATAAAATAAAATATATAAATATTTTATATTTATAGAAAAAAATCAGTTAAAGTTACAAAAGTAACAAAAATGATTGTATTTTTACTTTTGAAAAAGTTAATTCCTAAAAATAAAATAAAAATTATTAACTTATAAAGTATATATATATATATATATATATATATATATATATATATATATATATATATATATATATATATATATATATATATATATATATATATATATATATATAATGTTTTAGTAATTTTATTTTTTGTTATTTTTTAAAATATTTTTTTTAAATGTCTATATATACATATATATATATATATATATATATATATATATATATATATATATATATATATATATATATATATTTTTTTTTTTTTAATAAATTTATTTCAGTTTATAATATATATATATATATATATATATATATATATATATATATACATATTTTAAAAAGAAAAACACAAATAAAAACTAATTCAAGCTATTAACAAAAACAACAACTGTATCTCAAAGATACTAAAATAACGCTGCGGGCAACCACAGTTAGTAACTTTCCTAATATTCCCCATATATTTCCAGGTTTTCCATGAACATAAGAACCTTGTCAGTCAAAGAGCTCAATGTTTTGAGTCATCAAGTTGACTTTAAGTGACTTTCTCACACTTGACTCTGAGACAGAAGTACTGTGTTTTAACTGTAGTAAATCTGCTTGAACTGAGTAAGTCTTCAATCTCTTCTCATGCGTTGGGTTTGAGATAATTCTGAAGGTCTTTCTCACCAAAGCTTCATCTGGAGCAGATAAGAGCCGGCAGCTGTAGACGCACAATCCCCTCGCGCGGGTTTAGAGCGATTTACGGCACTGCGGCCTGAGAAAGCGCTCAGATGAATCATTCATCCACAGTGACTCATGCTGCTCATTTAGTGCTCAAACTTTGTGGAATCCCATCCAGATGGATGAGCACTTCCTAGTGTCCCACTGCCTCCCCTGACCTCACGCTTACGGGACGAGCGGCTCGAGAGCAGTCGTGCCTTTTAGTGTCATGTCTGCTGTGAGTGAGTTAAAGACACTGGCTCTCAGAAACACTCACAGTCTCCGTGTGAAGACCGCTGGAGGGTCCAAAACTCTACAGAATAAGAGCCTGTCTGAACAGGTTCATCAGCAGCATTAATGACTAACAAAGCTGCATTTTCAAAAACAACACTTCATGTTCAGAAGAACATATACATTTACACTTTCCATATAGTATATGCATTTAAATGCATATAAATTTAAGTGCATATAGATATATGCATACAAATGTTAATACATATGCAAATACATTTATATAGTGTATAGAAAATACATAATAACATACTATGCAGTGTAAAGTATTTAAACGTTTACATGCATATAGTATGCATATGCATATTGATATATGTATACAAATTTAGATGTATATACATAATATATAGAACTTTCTATAAAGTATGTAAATGTATATGCATGCATATAAATTTAAATGCACATATATACAGTACAAATTAATATGGATATAAAGTGACATAATAGAAAATACAAAATATGCTATTCCTGCAGTGCATAGAACTTATTTGAACGTATGTACATTTGCATGCATATTCATCTAAATTTAAATGCATCATTTGCAAATGCAGATATATTCATACAAATATATATATGTATACAAATTTACGTAATATATAGAAACTAGTGCTGTCAAATGATTAATTGACAGTATATTTGATATATTATCTAAATTTCCATGCATATACATATGTAGAAAATATTAAATAACATACTACGCTTAATATTCTTGCAGCATATAGTATGTAATTTCTATATAGTATGTACGTTTATATGCATAATAAATTTAAATATGTATATGCATATAGATATATGCATACAATTTCATGCATATGCATATAAATTGACATAAAATAGAAATTGAAAATACATAACACACTATGCTAACACACAATGCATGCAATGTACTGTATAGTATAATGTAATATGCATATAGATACAGATATATGCATGCATACAAATTTATATGCATATCCAACCACCGAGTTGTGACCACACTGTGATGTATTTATATTTCTGCTTTTTAAACTACTTTCAGCTTTCTTGGATCATTTAGAGGCCTTGTGCTTTAGAGGGTTAAGTAAAGTCCATTGGTTTTATTTTTTAGATTTTCCCTTATTTGGTATCCCGCAGCTCGTCTCTCTCAGCAAACGGCTGCGGGAATCACGCGAGACCACCTGTGTTTTCCTGACTGATTTATAACTGACTAAAGCCTCGAAACAATCTTTTAAGGCTTCTCCACACAAAAGCATTGCTGGGCAACAACAAAACAACACCAATACGCTTGCAAGCACAACTGAGATTTCACACAAATGACAAACCTGCTCTGTTTCACACAAACGCAGCGCCGCTGCTCGATGACAAGAACGTGTTTCTGATGCTTGATTTGCTCAAAATGCACAAAAACACCCAAAACTTCTATTACTGTGACAATATGGAGAAGAACACATTAAAGTAAGATTTGACTGCAGAATACAGCAGGGTTGGGTTGGAAATACTGATTTCTCATTTTGAATCGATTCTCATTTGGTTGAACTGATATTGATTCTTAAATCCAAAGAATCAATCTGTGCTGTTTTCAGTTGATACATCAACAAAATATAATCAAACAGCACCTCCCATTCAATAAATCACAATAATCTTTGTGCTTTGATACGTTTGATATGAAACAAAGTCTCAGCTTTCAAATTCCTACAAATTACAGCAGCAAATAAACATCAATGAACATCAGAACTGAAATGAATGAATGAATGAATCAATGAATGAATCAATGAATGAATGAATGAATCAATCAATCAATCAATCAATCAATCAATCAATCAATCAATCAATCAATCAATCAATCAATCAATCAATCAATCAATCAATCAATCAATCAATCAATCAATCAATCAGTGTTTCAGCTGCGGAAAGACATGAATAACACTGCTTGAGATGTCACATTTACCTCAGAAAAGACATTCAATGACCATAAACTAAAAAATGAAAAAATTAAATTTTGATAAACATATGCACTATATTACGTATTCATTATATTTATACTGAACCTGTTCTTCAGTATCTAATGAATGTTTGAAAGCAGGGAATGTTTTTAAAAAATTCTATAAATGTTAGGACAAAATATTCTTAAACCAATGTTCTTATAACATTATTATTAATATTTGATAAACGTTCTCATAACAGTGAGAGAAAACGTTTTTACAACCTTTAAATAACATTCTAACCATGCAAATTGTAACATTCTTAGAATATTAAAAATAAACCTTCAAATAACGCATTTCAAACATTTCAAAACAATGTTCCCACAATAACCTAAATTTGTTTCTTGGGAATAAAACTATCATGAAAACAAATTAAGGCATCCACTATTTAAATGTTTATATTTCAATACAACCTGGAGTTGAAACATAATTATATCATAAAACTGCCTTATGTGCTATTCAAATATTTGTTTACAAATAATTTGAATCATAACAGGGTTTATTGTATAGTTTACAGCTGAAGTTGAATTGAAAAAGCTGACATGTACTGTACGTGACTGCCGTTATATCCAAATGAATCGATGTCAAATCGAATTGAACTGAATTGAATCGCAAGCTTGTGAATCGAGATCGAATCAAAGCGCCTGTTAAACCGTCTTTAGGTGAAGAGACAGACGGACATCATAATGGTTTGCAAGCAACACACTATGTACTCCACGCTTGTTTTCTTGACCTTCTCTTCAGCTTGTTACTGACATTTTATTCGTTAGTTCAACACAATCAATTCACTGCAGCTCCATTAGCATTCATTCTGTGTCTCTGAGTCTCCTTGAGTTGCTCGACCTGAAAACGGCCGCAAACATGAGCCTTACTGTCATTACAGAGAGACCACAAGATGTACGATCATCAGTCACACAAACAGAAGCACATGTGCATTATATATGACCCTGGAGCACAAAACCAGTCCAAAGGGTCAATTTTGAAACATCATTGAAAAATGCAAACAGCAGTACTGACAGACTCATTAATTATTCAATATTTGTGCATTTTGTGATTTTTTGTTCACTTGACTGATGAACAGTAGTAGACAGAAAATTCCCTTGCAGTCCGTATAGATAGTATACACTACATCTATACCATGTTATTATATATTTTTATATAGTATGTAAATTTACATGCAATTAAATTGTATGCCTATATCCAGGGTTATTACAGACTGAGACTAAAATTAAAACCATAAAAAGGAAAATTTGCATTACTTCAAATAAACATTAAATGAAATAAAATATAGAAAAGTTTTTATTTTAGGTACATGCCAAAGCAACATTTAATTTTCATTTAGTTGAACTTGATGTACTACAATAACTAAAACTAAAACGAAAAATTACTATAAAGACATATTTTTAAAAAACTACAAAGAAATTAAATAAATAATAGCTAAAATTAAAATGAAACAAAAAATATAAAATTAAAAACTGATCTAAAATATTAATAAACTATAATAATATCTCAATGATGCTAAAATAACACTGCATATATCTGCTATTTATATTTATTATTTGTATTTATTTATTCTATTATTTATATTATTTATTTATCTATTATTTATATTATTTATTTCTAAAATTTTATAGTAAATATTTTAAAAGATTCATAGTAAATAAGTATCACTTATGCATTATTGGTAGATACAACAGCAACAAACAAACAAACAAACAAACATTTTATATCATGTAGCTTTTTATATTTTTTCTGTTTTCATTAATTGTTATTCCAGTTTTAATCAAATAAATAAATTAATTAAATAATACAAATGAAATAAAACAAATAAACTGGTTTTTATATGTTCACAGTTTATTTTATTTTAAGAAACAAAATGTTTATGGCACTAGTTTTAGTAAACTATAATAACTCTGTTTCTGTCGACCACAAATCGAAACCTTTGCATGTTGAACGTGTCATGCAACATAAAAAAGCTGCAAATAAATCAGTTGCATGTTAAATCACAGTTGTGAGCTTATCTGCATTTTACAGCAGCATCAAACGCAGCTCATATATTCAGAATTTCATAACTGTCTGTTTTATAATCTTCCACATATCGATATCATGACTACAACACAGAAAGTTCACTGTCAGAGTCTCAATAAGAGTAGTTGGTAATTAAGAACGCAGCCCAAAGGCAGTCATTTGGCAGGTAATATTTCTGGCTTCTGGGAATTAAAAGTATAACCTAATTATCTGCACCTATTAACAGTGCTGAAGCCAGACACGGCACCCAAAAGCACTGCACTTTGATTTTAAGAGCTCATAAAACTGCTTCAAAACCAAAATCTAGTCAAAATTAATGTTTTTTTGTTGCATACTTTGGAATAATGCAATGACTGCACGACTATGTTGAATTTCTATCAATTCTTCAATTCTGAATTTTGCGCAGTCATGTGTAGAATCTCCCTGTGTGTTTTATTAAAGGCTCTGGAAGCGCCGCTGTGAAAAGTCGCTCCAGCTGGCACAGACATCACAGACCATCATCAGATCTCTTCCTCTCAGTTTTGTAAAAATAAACACATTATAACAGATAACAATCAGCAGGCATGACATCTGTGATAGATTACAGCTGCATTTTGATAGAATATTCACAACCATAGATTCATATTCGTTTCTAAAACATGAAAAGGCAATGCTATCCACACACCCTTTAACTAGAAAAGGGTGCTTTGTCACTAATACACTTATTTTTCTGGATATCCGATGATAAACGGTCAGTTTAGTGCTTCTTGTGCCTCCATATATTACATGAATTAATCATTTTGAGATTTTTTTTTTTTTGAGATTATCTTGACTGATAAATTAGACAAAAAATATCCCACATTCTGTATAGATAGTATACACTGCAGGTATAGTAAGCTGTTATGTATTTTCTATATAGTATGTAAAGTTATATGCAATTAAATTCGTATGCATGTATCTTTATGTGCATGCATTAAATATACTGTATATGCATCCAAAATTTCCCCCAGTCAAATATACATCATATTCATTGAAATTCTACAATAATATCTCGAAGATACTCAAATAAAACTGCATATCTCTATATGCAGATACATTATATGTGTATATATATATATATATATGCAAAATTTCCCACAGTCTGTTTATAAACTTTTGCAAGTTCAGTTTAGTGTTCGTACCATCATATATTACATGCATAAATCAAAGCCAGACTCAAATACCACACTCAGACGTCTGAAAGGCCCACAATCTTATTGTAATATCCTAATAACATTTTCTGAGGCGTAATGACACGATGCAAACTGACTTTTGTCATTTCTGCAGACTGGAGGCTCAAAGCTCAATGCCTGTGGATTGTATTACGATAACTGATGTACGACTGGACTTTACCGATTATGACATGAACTCCCAGAACCTTCAGCTGTCTGACTGTCTCATAGCCCAGTCCTCTGGCGTCACAACCCAGCCGTTCTGTTTCTGCAAAACTGTGAAATAAAAAAAGAAATAAATGAGCAGAGTCATCTGTCTTTCAGATATGCAGCATCTAAAAACTAGATCAGTTTGTATAAACCCCTTAAGACATATAACAGTACAGTTTTTTTGAGAAAAATTAGGCTTAACCATCATGTTGCAACAGGATTTCATTCTGTGAGCTCATGCAACTCTGTTTTTGAGCCAATATTATCCATAAATAATGCTTTTTCACTCAAAAACGGAGGTGCATGAGGTCAGATCAGTGATGCTGACGATCAGTCAGCTTCAAAAACAAACACAAATCCTGTGCTAATTGAACTAAAACAAGTTGATAAAAAGATTGAAAGCAATATTTGGAGATAATATAGCATAACAAGAGATTTACAAACAATTTTTCTGTAATTTTTGACTGGGAACACCAAAATAGGTCAAGCGCAGCTAAAGCGTTAATGTAATAAAAGCACATTTAAAACACTACAAAATGCCAAAACAACACCATTATAATCAAAGACTAAACACAATATCTTTATATTAAGCATGTTCCTCTTAGGAAAGTCATCAGTGTATTTTAATAAACAAACAGCCAGTCTGATAATTAAGGTTTGGACCAGGGTTTTCTGAAAGAAAGAAATGTTTTCTGCCCATCATCCACTATTTCCAGCACTTAATCAAGCCACTCTTCTTCCAAAACAAAGCCCAAGTCTTTCACTTTGGCTTTAATAAAGCCAGTCAAGACTCAGTCAGACTTATAAACAATAACCTCAGTTTTATTTTCATTAAGCCTTTACATCCTGTAAACTTGCTGCTAACACCTTCATAGAATCTGGGTTTGACTCTCTCACGTAGGGCTGTGCAATTAATCGAAAAACGATTTTGATTTCGGCCTCCAACGATTATGAAAATGCAATAATCAAGATAAAACGATTATTGCACCCTATTGCACCCCCTTTCTAGCAGTGGGCTTTATATTTAATTTTTACTGTTTTTTTTTTTTTTACTGTAAAAAAACGGTGTATTTACCGTTACACATAAAATACATGTGTAAGGGTAAATTGGATCCATGCAGCTCTTAAAGTGACAGCAGGCTAATATTCCTGCAGCAACTGTGTTCTTAATATTAATCAAACAACAACAAAAGACAAATTCTAAATCACACACTGCTCTTGAGTGAAGGACTTTGTAGCTAAGAATGTAGAATGTCTCTAAAATGTAGATGTCACTCATAATCGTATTAAATAATAGTGATTACAATATTGACCAAAATAGTATCATCAGCATAGCAGTGGAATGATACTTTGTATACTTTGATACTTCGAAAAATAGCCCTCAAAGGTAGCATATAGAGGGAAAACAGCAACGGTGCCAGAATCGACCCCTGTGGAACTCCCCAGGGAAGATATAATCTTGAAGAATTACAATTCCCAACTCTCACTGAAAAAGATCTATCCATAAGATAAGATTCAAACCATTTCAGCACATTGCTTTTTAGGCCACCCTAATGTTGCAGGCACTCAATTAAAATACTGTGTTCCACCATGTCAAATGCCGCACTAAGATCAAGCAAAATCAACAAAAGAGCAATGAAGTGCTATGGCGAGTCTCAGTTAGCCTAACGCAGTACACGAAGGTTTTTTTTTTTAAATTATATAATAAATAAAAAGAAAACAGACATAATAGAAAAAGAATAGAGCAAGCTAGTGTTAGAGGCCTTTTTTGCTCTTTGCTAATTGTATAACAAATAAAAAGAAAACAAATAGAATACAAAAATAATAAAAAGAATAGAATTAAAAACAAATGCCCTGACTAAACCAATTGTTAATTAAATTCAGCACAGTAGTCCCAACACTATCAAAGATTTAGGCAAGGATTGTTTCTGATTGGCTAAAGAGGGGCAGGTCAGCGTCTAGTGCTGTCATGGAGACACGTGCGATATCTTAAGTTAAGACACCGAATTCACAATCTGTTGGGTAATCGCTACATTTTATGCAGCAAAATTTACATTTCTCTGGGATCCTGGAGCTCGTTAGCCTTCCGTGTGTTTTCCTTTATGAGACCCACGTGAGACCGAACTGAGTTTTGTGTTGATACGGCTGATAAAGCACAAACTGAGCATAGATTTTGGAGCCTACAGCATTTTTATTCATGTTCAAGTTGACCAAAAAAATAAAATAAACCTTTTTTTCGTGGGATATGTTTTAGTTGGACTTTCGTTTAACATTTTCAAAATGTTACTACTTGTTTAAGAACATTCAGAGAACATTCAAAAATAATGTTCTTATTAACGTTTGCAAAATTATAAAATGGAACATTCCCTTAAAGGGACAGTTCCCCAAAAAAATGAAATTTCGTCATCATTTATTCACCCTCATGTTGTTCCAGACCTGTATACATTTTTTGAAGAATGTTGGTAACCAAACAGTTGCTGGTAGCCATTGACTTCTATAGTGTTTTTTCTATATGAATGTCAATGGCTACCAGCAACCTGAGGGTGAGTAAATGATGACAGAATTGTCATTTTTGGGTGAACTATCACTTTAACGTTCGTATAACCAAGAGAAATGTTTCTTAAACAGACATTCTGAATGTTCAGAGAACTTTAAAATTGTATTTATTTTTTTTAATCTATTTTTTTAAGTTATTTATTTATTTATTTTCTTGGTTATGTCAAAGTTAAAGACAACATTAAGAGGAATGTTCCATTTTTATTTAATTTATTATATTTAGTTCTGGGCAATGATTAATCATGATTAATCGCATCCAAAATAAAGTTTTTTGTGTACATAATATATGTGTGTGTACTGTGCATATTTATTATGTATATATAAATAGACACACATGCAATATAAATTAGACACACATATAATATAAATTATATGAATATAAATATATACATGTAAACACATGCAAATATTTTCAAAATATATACTATATATGCATGTCTTTATATATACAAAATAAATATACACAGTACACACACACATATATATATATATATATAAAACTTTATTTTGGATGCGATTAATTGTGATTAATCATTACCCAGCACTAATTAATATTTTAATTTTGAATGTTCTCTAAACCCTAGGTCCAATTACAGTGTTTCGAAAAAAAAAAAGTTCCAGGAATGATGTATAAATGTTTTTTGTGCTAACATTTTAGAATGATATTAAAGATTAGATAACTTTGAATGAACATTCTATTAATGTAACAGGAAGAATGTTTGTTCATAACTTCAGGAGAACCTTGCCAGAACATTCTGAGAACATTCCAGCCAATGACATCTAGACCTGATGCTAGTGATTGACAGATCAGGCTGATTAATCAAATAATATTTGACCATTTCAAGATTATAAGCAGTGGCTGATAACTGTGTAGGTTCCAGTTGGTTTTCATGATGTTCACTTTTGTTAAATGTTTTTGAACGCCTGTATATTCTGCCACCATGGATGTAAAATGCTGTATTAATCTACTTTGATGTTTTTCCTGCGCAGCTACTGAATCTCCAGTGCCAGCTGTTCCATGACAAAGGCCTGCCGTCTCAGAAACGCGGGATGACTGTGTTTATCCTCAGTGTCAGAACGTGCAAGATGTGTGCTGACAAGTTAGCAGAGAGAGCAGCAACACTTCCACAGCGCGCCGTTCATTAGCAGCCGGTGTTAAAGCGTTATACTGCATCCTCAGGAGTAACACTGAACGCACACCTCATCCAATCAGAATTTAGAGTCAGAAATATCAGTTTCAGAACGACTTTGCCATATATTTGCCTCTTTGCTCCTGTCATGATCGCATGTTTTCAGCTCATTTCCCCAGCTCAAAGGAAATGTTTTATACAGGTTATGTGAATGTTAAAGGGATCATCGGATGCACAATTCACTTCTACATGTTGTTTGAACATAAATGTGTGTTGGTAGTGTGTGCACACATCCACCCTATAATGATAAAAATCCACCCAGTGTTTTTTTTTTTTTTTTTAATCCCTGTAAATAATAACCCCTTTCTCAGATCAAGCTGTTCTCAGATTCTTGGCGGTGTGATGTCACACAGACTGAGGCCCCTCCCATGATTGTTGATTGACACTGGTGTTTTATCTCAGCTCTGCCCTGAGTGAGCCATCATCAGTCCTCCATTGTTTCGAAGCCGGAGCAGGGGAAGACAAGAATGACTCCTAAGCGACTGAGGTGTTTTGTTGTTGGATGTAATAATGAACATAGCAGTCGTCATTTACTCCTGACATCTGAGCCGCTGAAGACACAGAGGATTACTTTTGTTTTTGAAGGGAATGCACCCCACGATCTACCTAAATGTGTTTATGTTCACGCAAATCATTCGTGATCCAGCTTTACCTCCAGAAGGTTTTTTTATGAATTGCCTTTCCTAATAACGTGCTAGTTAGAAAGTTCCACGGCTAAAGTTTACAGTCTCATGAGAACGGCTCGTCACCCCATGGAAGATAGGGGCGGGGTCAGCAGAGCTCATTAGCATTTAAAGGGTCATGCACCAAAACGGCTTGCTGTGAATAGAGCTGATTTTGAGAGAGTTAAAATGGGGTTGTTTTACACTACCATTGAGAAATTTTAACCAAAGTATGTTATAGACTTTTCATTAAGACAATGGGCATCTGATGACCTTTTTAAAACAAAAAATTCTGAAATTACTGTTTATGGAACATTCTAATAACGTTATTAATATTTGATATACATTCTCGTAATGTTAAGAGGAAATGTTCTTAGATCAGTGTTCTCAGAACATGTATATGATTTTGATGTATATTATTCATGCATTCATCAGGGATACGTTCTCGTTACATTTTCAAAATGATAGAATGGAATGTTCCACCAACGTTTTCATAACCAGAAATCATTCTTAATCCTTTAAAAAAACTGTATGTTAAAAAAAAAAAATTCAGTAATAATGTTTTAATAATGATTTAATGGAATGTTCCTCTAAACATTCTTGCGTGTTTTAACCAAAAATGGGTGTTTTAAATGTTTAGACAAAAATAATTAAATGGAATGTTCTTCTGAAATGTTCTGAACATTTAAAAAACATTCAGAAATACGTTTTTGCCATCCATTTTCATGTTCATGTGTGGGTTCTTTTGGCACAACAGGAAGCGTTGATTGAAATTCACAGGCAGTGTTGGGTCAGCTTAAGCCAGACTGGAGCAGGGGAAACTACAGTATCTGCTGCCTTCATCAGCTGCTTAAATACAGCGCCGCCCTTCAGCGTTCTACAGCAGATCTTGCCGTCGTGTGATGGATGAGGGAGTAAAACTCCTCCATGCCACCGACTAAAAATCAAACCTATTTCGGTCTGAATTGCCGTTTAAACCAGTGTTATGATGTACTACTATTAATATTTTTAATTTGTGAATATATAAATATACATACATTTTAGTTGATGTTTTAGCAATTTGGTTGTGAGTTTTTTCATTGTGTAAATAAATATATCTACAGTTTTTATTCAGTCATTTCAGTTTTAGTTATTTTAGTACATAAATGAAAACAAGAAATGGCAACTACTGTAGCTGAAAAAGTAGGTTTAAATATCTGTAAATTGTTCGGTTAATGATCATTTTTTTTCAAGTGAATTTTTATGGTTTCGTTTTTTTAACTGTTAAACCTGTTAAAAGTCGATCCTCTGAATTGAGTTGAACTGAGAAAAGAATATCAGAATAACATTTTTGTGAGATGCAATGTTTTTCTTTTAGTGTAAGAATTGAGATACTATTACAGTTTTATTAATATTTTGAATTATTATTTGTAAGTAATTTATTGTGTTTTTGTCATTTCATTATTATTATTAGTTTTATTCACTGTTATTTCAGTTTTAGTATTTTAGTACATCAAGTTAAACTACATGAAAATGAGAAAAAAGTTTATTTATTTATTTCATTTCAGTTTATGTGCATTTCAAGTAATGCAAATGTTTTTGATGGTTTTAGTATTTGTTAACTATTAAACCTGTGATTAACATTAATTACAGGTGGTTAACCATTTACGTCTGGCATTAATTCGTGTCTCAAAAGTGTGTAATTTAAGACATTTCAGGACCAAGTATAGAAAATAATTTAACTGAATGCCACAAGTTTATGAATTTAAGACATTTATGCCTTAATTTGTAATAGGGTGAATTAAGAGTTTTTAAAACCTGCGGAAGCCCTGAATGTGAGTTACTCCATCATCCCAATATAACTGTTACCTGGACACTTTTCCTCTCTCTCAACAGAAGCTTAGTAAAAGAAAAATCTCACGTGTGCAATGCAAGCGCATGGAACCAAACAGAGCAATTCTAATCCAATTCAAATCTGGATTACACCCCTTTCTTTAAACAGGCAGTTAAAAATGTAACTTTACATAACAGTTGACTCATATCATCTATTTATAACCCCGCATCCATGTCTGACTTTATTATATCTCCGTGTCACGCAGCAGCTTGGGTGGAAGCAATCCGACTGACAGCTAAAAGTGAGCGTTTGGCGGTTTCGCAGGAGAAACACGGACGGCTTCAGATTCCTCCCGAGAGAACCCTTCCTGGCCCACTTTCTATGATTGCCACTCGATTACGTTTCCAGGAGTTCCTTATCTGCCATCCATCCCACCAAACACAACCTCACTGACGCCGATCCAGTGAGAAACCCTTTCATCCCGCAGCCAAAATATATGAAATGTAAATAGGCTATTGTAGTTTAGTCTTTGTTTAGTTAAGCAGTAGCTCATTAGGCCCACTCATTACTCCAAATACTGTACACTAAAGGACATCTTTATTAATTGTAATGTTACAGTAGTAATTGAGCAGACAGATAATCATATTGTTTTATAATAGGGCAGACAACACAACCCTTACGAAAATTAAAATGGTGCCATTTAGCGTAAGCCCTTTATTGTTAAAGGTGTTTTATAACTCTTTTATTGAAGTGTATTGACCTTTTGTATTATCTGCTGGTTTGGGAATGTTACGGTGGTACTGCGAGTAAATTACATGGTATCCCTGTGGTGGGTTTACATCGAATTTTTCAGACTAGATGTCTTGGTAAAGCTATGAAAATTATATCTGACAATAGGCACCCACTGCATAATGAGTTTGAGCTTTTGCCTTCCGGTAGAAGATTTAGGATTGCACGGATAAAAATAGGGGGGAAGTATTTTATATCACAGGAAGTGAAGTTTTTAAATGAAAGATGAGAAAGAAGATAGTTTTTTTTCTTTTTCCTTTTTTAAATGAGCAGGTCTCATTCAGCTTCAATTTAGAAAGTAGGTTTGTTAAATCTGGAGTATTAAAGTTATGTGAGAAACAGAGATATCAGGGCAAAAGAAAGAGACTGAAAAGTCAAATGAAAGTGAAGGTGAGGTTCACTAGAGAAATTTGAATTATTTTGCATGTCCCTAGCCTAAAGATTTAAACCTTTTTTTATGTGATGGCCATACAAAAAAAAAAAAAAGAAAAAAAAAAAATGTTGTTTCAGAATTTGTTGTGGGTTTATGGCCTGGATGAGTGTGAGATTTCCCAACCAATTCGTATGCAAGACTGTGAACTTAACTGCTTCGAATCAAAAAATATTTCAATGAAATGAATGTACAATATTTTAGTTTGATATTGTTTTTTATTTCATATTTTGTATTTTTTAGGGGATGTTATTGTACTAAATTATATTTATGTAAGCCGTTTATTATGGGTTAACCACAGCACAGACCTGAAAATAAATTTAAATTTGGTTTCTTTTAAAAAAAAAAACATTTGGCAGATTACTGCTGAAGTGAAAAAAGTTAAACTAAAAAAAGTTTAAGTTTATTATTATGAAAAATGCATAAAAAAATATGTATATATATATATATATATATATATATATATATATATATATATATTAATATACATTTTACAAAACATGCTTTACTCTAAAACTGCATGAAAATCAAAGCCATTAATCTAAACAAGCTGTGTTCCAAATTTGAAGTTGATAACACAAAAGATAATATTTGGTTTGGCCGCAGTACCAAATGCTTCCACTAGGAATTCACTTCCCATTCATTTCCAAAGCGCCATTTTTGACCGCGAACAATGCAAGTGCCATAACCTTTACCAAGCTTCGTGCCATTCCGATTAAGTAAAAAATTATAAAAAATAAAAATCTAAACAAAAATGTTTTCGGTCAAAAATGATCGAACAGCACCAGACGGTTAATTAGGGAAAGAACTACAATCCAATAAAGCTTTGCGAATGATATTAACCAAATTAAAAATGATGGAGAAATATAAAACTATTCATTTTAAGTCATTGGACTGACAACACACCGACAGACAAGACAGAGCAGGTTACTTCTGATATGAAACAAGGTCTCCGGACTCTCAGCTTATTTATAAAAAATTTAAACAATAAATACGCTACCATTTTGTGTCTCTTTAACGTGTCGTGATGCGGTGGCAGATCGCAGTATTGCCTCAGTTCAAACAAGTGAACCTATCGTCTTTTCATATTCACATAAAGCACAAAATGAACATGAATAAACTTCAGAAAGTGTTTTATTTCAACAGCGAAACACACCATTTCTGAAGTGTAAGTCCACTGAAGTTCATCTACTCTCTGATTTGTGGTTAAAGGCTGGAAGGGATACAGCTGCAGCTGGGCATGTGCATTTACATATTTTCCAAGCCAACAATATAATGTGAAACCTATGAAAATGATTTTAAAAAGCACACGGCGCTATAGTTTGATCACTTCACAGTGTCGCAGTGACCGTCTTTTTGCAGTAAAGGACCTGTCATAGTTTAATGAGTGAAGATGGCATGAAGCGACGCGGTTAACCTGCATTGAGTACATGTGCATAAACAGCTCTCGACCGGGGCGAAGTTCATGGGATTTTGTCCACAGAATGATAAGAGCACATGTTTTAACATGTTATTTTATTATTTAACACTCAGTATTTTAACTTAAGCGCTGCAAGCCATGCATACGGTAGCGGACAAGACAGATTTTCTGATACGCAAACAAGAATTCCTCAGCTTATTACACATTTTTATATTTAGTTATACTGAAACAGTTTCAATTCAGTTGATCTCTTTTACACCGTTTTAACATGGATTTATATGGAGACCGGCCGTAGCTGTCGGGCAAGATGGCGGATAGCAGCAGCGGCACATAATACCCATGTTCTGATTGGTCAGATCGCCTGTCAATCAAGCTCCCTGCGAATGGTCAACTGTGTCATTTGCGGTGCTTTATGTGAGTGGGTATTCTGCTATTAAACAATTATTTTACAAATAAGTTGAATTAATGCAAACAGATGGGTTAAGCAAAAGTGCATACAAAATAAAAGTTCTGTCTCCATTTAATCACCCTTATGTCATTCCAAACCTGTAAGCATTTTACATAAAACACAGAGGGTGTTTTTGACAATGTTTGAACTTTGTGTCATACACTCCTAAAACTAAAGTTTATTTTATTGGCATTGATGGTTCCATGAAGAACCTGGAGATTCTTTAGAGTGCAAAAAAAAAAAAAAAAAAGGTCATTAAAAGGTTATTTACAGTAAGAAAATAAAAATCTTACTTTAAGAACTGTTCACTGAAAAGTTCTCTGGGGAACCAAAAATGGTTTTTCTATAACACCCCTTTAGGAACCTTTATTTTTAAGAGTGACAGTAAACATTGATATTTTCTGTTGGGCTCCACAACAGTAATACCATAAATGTAGTCACAATAGCTTTGTGTAAGAAACCCCCCCCCCCCCCCTGAAATTTAAGCCGTCATTTTCCTCACATACTGTAAAGCTTTATGACACCAGGGGAGCTAAATGTAGTGCACAAGCTACATGGTAACTAAATTATGACTAAATTATGATTTGTGACTTTACATTTACAGTATCTGAATATATATAATTGTGCAGTTTTTAGGGTTAGAGGCTCAAGTATATCATTCATATATTTAAAATATAATAAAACATATTGCAGTTAAAATCACTTGCATATTATCCATCATTCAAACATGTGAAACTATTGCCAAGGCTTTCAGAATCCACTGAACTGAGATGAGATGCAGAATGACATTTCTGTGGAAGCAAAAAAACAAAAAACAAACCAAAAAAAATCAATAATTGTGAATTTTAATCTTGCAATTCTGAGTTTAGTAATTCTGACTTTTTTTCTCAGAATTTTGAATTTACGTCTTGCAATTTTGTTGCAATTTTGTCCCTGCCGTGCAATAAACAATACGACTTTTTTCTTGCAATCGTGGGTTTATATCTAACAATTTTGCTTTTCTTCTCAGAATTGTGATATACAAACTGAGAATTGCAAGAAATAACTCAGAATTGCAAGATACACTTTTGCAACTATAAGGAAAAAAAAGTCAGAATTACAAGATGTTAAACCAGAACCTTTTTACTTGCAATTCTGTCTTTTTCTCAGAATTGTGGGATCAAAAGTCTCAATTATACCTTTTTTTTTTATCCCGTGGTGGGAAATAGGCTTTCGTACATTTTAGTGATGCACAACTACAGCAATTTTTCCTTTACAACGCTTGTGCTTTGATGCACAGATACAGATTTAAGTGGTTTTCATGTAGATATAGTTTTACAAAGCATTGCAATCAATGCGTAGCTTCTGTAAGGGACTGAAAGAAGGAACCATGATCAAGTGAATTCCCCAACATGCCCATCAAAACCTGTTGAGTGACAGACAGACGGCAGGCAGTCGAGCAGCAGTGGACTAACAGCAGCGTTTGATATGATTTGTCTGGGGACGTTCCTTCTGTCTTGCAGTGTGACACTTAATTCTCTGGCTGTTCCTGTTCCAGCCCACTCCAGGAACAACCATGATATTAACCATCACAGCCGAGATCCATCCTGCCTTTTGCATGTTTTGTTCTCAATTAATAGGCTACACCAATCAGCACATCTCACTCAAAAGACTTTGACATCTGCATGAATAGATAAATGTCTATTCGACTGGTGTAAATGCATAAGTGGCTGATGATTAAAGCGTATGAAATGCCACGAACCCTGCTGAGATGAGTTCAACAGTGCTTCTCAAACACACTGCAGTGGCAATTTGCATCTGCCCTTGGGTTCTCCTTCACAACCCATAACGGCTATTTTAACCAATAATGCGAGCATGTAGAGCGTGAAACATGCACGGTTCACTTCGAGTTTAGAGTTTTCGCCTCAACTCGCGTTCATTAACCGAGAGATTAAAGGTATTAAATTAAGACGTGCAGCAAGGGTAATATTAAAGAAGAGTGTTGTTTAGGATCTCTGCAAGGAAGCAGAAAACCATTACCCTCGACACGCTGTCTGTCTCCTCAAGTCCCAGAGCTGCAAGAATGAAATGCTTTTAACAAGTTCAAAGGGCACAGACTGCAATAAACTACTGCAAAGCTGCGGTCAGTCTCAGCGTCCCTCAGCTGGACGCTCACTCACCACAAAAGTGCATGATAACAGACTACCGAGAACCAAACATTCGCTGAAAATTAGTATAAAGTATCAAAATCTTGCAACCTGCGACAACAGTTCGTTTATTTCTCATAACCTTCGTGCATCTTGTTGGCGTCCGACTTTTGTTTAAGTAGTAGGCTACTTTTCGACTGCGTTGATTAAAATTTGGGCTATTCCTTCAAATGTTGCATCTATTAAGCGCAGAACGTTGGCGCACGCTCCGCGTTTATTATTTTGGTAACCAATTCATCCCGGCGTTCTATTCTTTTTAGATGTATTTTAGTAACCATAAACTAACGCGTGCATGCATGGAACCAAAATTGAACGAACAGCTAACGCATCTATTAAAATGTTCTTTTTCGTAAAAAAACGTTCAAGCGCATGCCGTTTCGTTCGTAATGAACAAGATGATGACGGTTTGATGAGCCGTGGAGTCATTGCAGAGTGACACATCTATCACTTCGCGTGCAATAGCGCGCTATAATGGAAAACGAACGAATGCATAACTCACAAATAATGGTTTCTGACCACTGTTGTGTGGCGATTTCATAAAGATAACGTGTGAATGAAGGGCATGCGGACGCGCTTACCGGGGTCACCCTGACTTCTCCGCGGATCCGCAGCTTCGGTCTCCAAAATCAAATGCCGTGATCACAGTCCACGTCTCTGCATATATACCACAGTATCACATAGAGGATGAGCAAAATGGCAAAAATAAACAGAGCTACAAGGATAGCCTTAGTCACTGGTGAGATGAGAGACTGCATTTCAGCAATTCGCAACAGTCCGCTGAGGCGCATGGATGCTCGGCTCGCTCCTCACCATCAGACCAGACCTTTGGCTTTTGACGCTAGAGTCTCTCGCGTTGACATCTCCAGCGTTTCATTCACACGCGTTCCCGGTGAAGGCGCATCATGAGCGATCATCTGGAGAAAGCCGGCCGGTGTTGATCATGTTCGGATTGGAGAGCAGACGCAGCGGCTCTGGGTCTGCTGTGGAACAGGTTGATTCGCCTTTTTCAACTTCATCAGATGGAATTGTCCAATGAAGCCCCGTGTTAAGGGGGAGACCACAGAGATTGACCCTCAGTGATGGAACTGAACAAATAAAAGAACAAAGGAAGAACGTTATGAATGCTCACATTTGTTTCATTTATGACATAAATACAATTATTCTTTTTTTTTAATTATCTGAGATAATAGCATACTGCTGTGGCCATTACAGCTATACTTTCAAGGGTTAAAACTTTTAGTTCGTTTCGGAGAATCCAGTTAGCCAATATCAACGTGAGACTTTTTTTCTTTAAAAAAACACTGACTTTTTGAGATATGTTTATGATGTAAATATTTTTTGATCTATAAATGTAAAATATCGGCACTGTTTGGTTAACTTTCCATCCGATTATGACACTTTCATAAAGCGCTCAAGTCTTATACTGTTGCTATGGTTACCGATATCAATTCCCTTGTTTAAGGCCAGGTAAAATTACGAGTCCTGACTAACTTGTACTGAATTTTTTTGAGGTATGTTTCTGATAAATAACTATAAAGTGACAAATAATGGCACTGTTTTGGTTTTAGCCGATAAATCGCTCAAGTCGCTTACTGTTGCCATGGTGATCTCCTCAAGAGATGCAATACCTGTTTGCAAGCCCTGACTAACTTCAGATATATGTTTATGATTAAAAACACTATAAAGGTCAAATATTGACACTGGTTTGTCAAAGTTCCATCTGATGAAATTTTCATAAATCGCACCTGTACTGTTGCTATGGCAAACCTGCTTTTACCTGCTTACGCGATTGCAAATGCTTCGCAAGCATTTGTTTAATACCAGGTCAATACACGCCTTGGACAAGATATGTTTATGAAAAATAAAAATATAAAGTGTCAAATATTGGCACTGTTTTGTCAGCTTTCGTAAATTGCTTAACTGGCACACTGTTGCTGTGGTTACCTGGCAACCACAGTTTCCGTTCCAGAGCGTCTATTTAACGCCAGGTGAAAATACACACCCTTGACTTACTGAGATATGTTTATGAAATATAAAACTATAAAGTTTCAAATATTCGCAAGGTTTTGTTTTAGCCGATAAATCGCTCAAGTTGCATACTGTTGCCATGGTGACCTCCTGTAGCGATCGCAATATCCTGTTTGCGAGCGTGTGCCCTTGACTTACTGAGACATGTTGATATGACATTAAACTATGAAGTGTCAAATATCGGCACTGCTTTGTCAACATTCAGTCTGATGATGATGATGCAATTTCTGTTCACGAACGTGTATTTATGGTCAGGTGAAAACAGCCGACAACAATGATTACTGAAAAATACTTCAGTCTTTCTGCCTCAAATTTTCACATACTCGCCATTTCTTTGTAATTAGTTGTGAAATGCACTAGCAACTGCTTGAAGTAAACCCAACTGGTTTTTTTTTTTTTTTTTTTTTTGCAGTGTAGGCTACACTTTTTGTGGTTACTCACAAAAAAAACAACAACAAAAAACAAACATTGTAGCCTACTGTTTGTTTACTAACGTTAGCAGATGAAGCCTCATCCGCGCCGCGCCCTTCTGATGAATTAAACGCGTGTAAACAAAGAATCAGCATACTTTGCGTTTTGAGCGACAAAACGTGCCTAAAGTCAGATATGACATTCAACTCCTGAACTCGAGTGCGTGCTGCTGCGTTCCCCCGCTGGGTGGCTCAAGTTCAATAGTAAAAGCTTTCCTGAACGTTAAAGAGGGAACTTCCCCAGAGGTCCGAAACGGATGAATGGAGCTGTGTCTCAAAAGCCCAGCACTTCAGGCAAAGGTGGGTTTCTAGCGAGCTGAAAGCCAATGCTGAAGCCCCAAACCGCTGTTTAAGTAGGCTGTAGGCAGCTCGCTAGGTTTAAACCAGCTCCATTCATTGCGTTCTGGGGAAGTTGCCTCTCAACGTTTAGGAAACGCATATTGAGAAGCATTACTTGGGCGGGTGTGCACGGCAAAGGGCAAAGGGCTCGTTCACGGAGGTCAAGAAACCTTGCAATGAATTTAAACACGAATAATAAAGGAAAACGAAAATGCATCAATAGCGGAAACGTCAGGCACTGCGCTACACGGCATGCTTTTGTCGAGTCGTGCAATGTTTTAATGTGTCAAGCGGGGGAGGGATCCCTAGTGCATCCTCCGCGCACGAGACTTCAGTGAGAAACCAGCGAGACAGACCTGCAATTGGATCCTGCACAAGTCAATCCCACATGTGGGTGGGCGGTGGATTCAGAGCTGCACACCCAGTAAAGTAAAGTTTGTACAACAAAAGCTTGCGGGAAAGTTGCACATGCGAGCGAACGCGAATTATACTCACACCTCAATCTACACGCGCTAAAAGCGAAAACGACTTAAAGTAACCTGCTTTTCAGACCCTGTCCAGCTCAGTTTCATTCAAGCCACAATGATGTCATATTTGTGGATTTTCGTTCTTGGGAGTTTAATCGTGACTGGAGTGAAGATGCAAGGTGAGAGTTTACTTAAACTAGTTTAAAATCACATGAGTGACAAGAGATACTAACATTTCGAAGTTTCTTTGTTTTCTGCTTCCACACTTGTTTTGTGTTGCCCATTCATGAAGTGATATGCACTTTTAAATTGAACATTGAAATTATATAATGTATTGATTTTATATATATATATATATATGTACCAAATGATGAAATGGGAAGCATGCATGTCTCTTTTTTGATAGAGTGAGTCTGTATATCAACTCTAAGATCACATGTTTAAGACAAAAGGACTATTATTATACATGCATGATTGGAAATCCATCCATTCTGGGTTGAATGTTGTTGGTCACTAAAATAAAACCCTCAGAAATGAGTTGTTGAAACTGTAAAGCCATACCCAGCTCTGCCAGCAGCACAGCTCGCTGCATTTCCCCTTTGTACATTGTGTTCTTGACTAACAGCTTTGGCCACTCAGAGTCTCAATGACTTCATCCAAATGTTTCGCACTTCTTAAACGTTTACAGGATGTAACCAAATGTTCGGGACGGGGAGGAACGAACGTAAAAAGGTTTTAAAAACCCCCATCTAAATACTGATTCCTCAACGTCTTTGGTGATTTACAGGAATTTTTATTGCTAATATGTAAAATTTCCTCCAGATGTAGAGGAGAACATGCATGCATTTCGCTCACTGCTGTAAACTGAGAAAGACTGAGGTGTAGTCTCAGAAATTCAATCCAGTCCCAGATGTAGACCACACCCTGTATGGAGAATATGGTGGAGTTAGGGATGCTTTTGATGCACCCGAGGGAGTTTGCGTTCTGAGAGACGCAGCGAGGCACATGCATTGCCACAGCCTCGGATTTTTGTATTCTGTTGCGCAGAGAGAAGCTCTTTGTTTGGTGTTTGTGTGGACAGGTGTGTTGCCAACCGTTCTCCTCTCTGCTCTAGAGTAAACTTCCTTTGTGTGTCTTAATCTGACAACTGTGCCAATGGCATCAAATAAAAGGCCGGCTGTGGAAATTAAAGGCTTGAGAGACAAAAATCATTTAAGTCATTAGCAATTGTGCAAATGCATGCAGGATTTCGCTCCATTCGACGACACAAAAGCCAATGAAATGTGACGACCTTGAAAGAAGGTGTTACATAATGCATCTGCGTCATTTTCTAACACAAAAGGCATATGAAGACATGATGCACGAATCACTGGATGCTCATGGAGTGAGCCGGCTAATAAAACAAACAAAACCGCCGGTAGACTAAACATACATTTGCATTAAAACTGAAGATGCATCTGTTTAAGATCATATCAAAGCATATCCCTTCATTACCATGTTGACAAGCAAGCAGTCAAGAGTTTGGATACATTTTAGAATAATAGTAAATGGAGATGCACTGAAATCAAAATACTGAGAATTATTTGTGATAATTATTTTACATGCTGTGACTGATAACCAATAAATAGCACGTATTAAACTCCTTCATTATCCTATTCATGATAGAAGTGGAAAACAAAACGCTAACAGCTAAAATCAGTTGTTTTAAATGTAACACGTGACTTTATGCATCATGACATTTTAATGTAGTGTATGAAAAATACATGTCATTTTAAATTCTTAGTGCTGTAAAAGATTAATTTTAAGTGTTATTTTAGTATCATTGAGATACTATTATTATATGGAAGGATATTCCAGACAATTTTTAAAAGGAGTTGCAAATTGTGTTTTCCATATTCCACATTTTGATTAATTTTTGTCATTATATTTTCTGAGTTCATGTTAAATTTAGTTAGTTTTAGTCATTTGATTTAATTACTTACTTATTTATTTGTGGTTTTTAAATATGTTTTAAATAAGAGTGCCTTGGATTTTTATTTTATTTTAGTTAACATTTATTTTATCTCGAGTATGTTAAACTGTTTTGTATTAAACTATAATAACCCTGACTTTAGATGACCATAAAGATACAAATGTAAAAATACAGGAAAATGAGCATGCACAGTTAAATATCAAATATCTCATACTGGCTGATATGCAGTATATTGTCAAATATTATTAACCCATTTAGTACTAACATATAGTGCATCCATAATAGTGAAGTTATGAAAGCCAGTTTTCTGATATTTGTGCATGTATTAATTCTATAGGATAACTCTCAGGTTTGTTTTGTCTTTCAGACGATGGAGTGGAAGGCACAGAGAATGCAGGTATGTTTCCGTCGTCGCATGTGCGGTGATAATAACTCTGACCACACCCTTCTCTGTTAGCAAACTTCCCCTGCGACGGGCCAAACCAATAAAACTGAGCGATGGCAAGATTTTACGGCTCTGACTTCAGGTTTATTTTACAGTTCCTCATAACAGTGATCTCACAGTGTGTTTGTTCAACTCAACCCGTTGACCGTGTCCAGTATATATATATCACCTGCCGCGACACCTGGGTCGTTTTTTTTGTTCTGATGATAAACGTGGATTGCTAATTTACCTTTTATCTCATATGCAGATTCTCCAGCAGATGACCTTGCGCCAGAGGAATCAGCCGTTCCTGATGAAGGTGATAAGCTTGAGTTTACAGCAGGGGATCTCCATGCAGAAACACAAGTCATGCATATTTAGGATGAAAAGTAAAAAGAATTATAGCAACACTCGTCCTTCATCGCTGACGTCAGAGACTGAGAGTGTTTTACTCAAATGTAGTCAAATCAGACCGATGTCAACATGGACACGGTGTTCATGCCCTCATGCTCCAAAACCATCAACAAGACCAGAAACAGAAGTAAATATGAGCCGGGCGATATTAAATACGGGTCTGGTATTGTCGCCACTCGATATCCAACAAAAAATCTGAGTCCTGAAGCAGAAGCGGTGAGAACGGTGATCTTCTCCAGAAAGAGATCATTTTCATGATTTCACAGGAACGTCACTCTCATATTTCATTGTTTGTGGGCTTTATGCAAAGCGCTGCTGTGTAGATCTCTGAATAACATCATGAAAACATATAGTACATTCATATCATATCATAACAGGGAAAGTTCTCGCAAACGTTTTTTAAAATGTTAGGACAAAATGTGTTTAACTTTATTAGTATGTTATATACATTCTCATAACTTTGAGTTATGAGAAAATGTTCTGCGATGTTATTGAGATCCTCATGATGTTATTTGCATTTGAGGAACATTCTAATAATGTTTAGAGAAAATCTTCTTTATTTAGAAAATGCTTCAATTATTAAAACTACACTGTAAAAAGTGATAAGTTGACTTAACTTAAAAAAATTGAGGAAACCCGTCGCCTTAAAATTTCTAAGTAAATGATTGTTAAAATAAGTTAATTGAATTGTCAAGTTCACTTAACTTTAAAAAAAAAAAAAAATTATGTACTTAATAATTTTAAGGCAACGGGTTTCCTCAATTTTTAAATTAAGTCAACTTATCACTTTTTACAGTGTTAACATTCAAGTAACGTTTTATTTTGGGTGAAAATAAATTCGTAGAAACATTTTTAAAACATTCTAAAGAAAACCGGACTAACAATCTTAGAATATATTAAATATAAACATATTTGGGTTAAAAATAAATGAGTAGAGCACTGGAAGAAACTTTTTTGTAACCTTTCAATAATGAAACATTTGAAAACAATGTTTCCACAACTTCTAATTAATATCAGTGCATTGAGTTAGAGGAATGTGATAATTTGTAGCATTTACACACATTTTCAAGTAGATTACTCATAAAAACATGATTAAGCATTGATCTTTGACTATTAATTCAGTTAAAATGAACAGAACGCATGCTAATCGTAATGCATTATGATGTCAATAGAACTCATCAGTTTTAATGAAATGTTTTATAAAACTATGCATTTATTTAAGCTGTGGCAGTAAATTCCCTTCATTTATTTGCAAGTGCAAAGAATCGAAATAAACACTGTTAAAATGAAAGGTTCCTCACTGCATCGAAGGTTCAGCTCTTTCCGTTATACACAAAAGGTTCTTTATAGTAGAAAAAAGTTCTTTAGGTTATTAAAATGTTCTTCACATTAAGAAAAAAAATGGTTCTTTTAGGAACTAATCACTGAAAGGTTCTTCGAGGAGCCAAAAATGGTTCTTACGGCAGTTTAATTTTATTTTTAAGAGTGTATTTGATCATGAAACCCTTCTTGAATTCATATAGTAGATCTTGCTTGAAATATAAAAATGTCGTGTTCCTGCTGCCAGAGCCGTAATGTTGGATCCAGTCTGTTTAGCAGATCCCGTCAGAAGATACTCATTTATCTGTGCATCACAGAAATTAGTCTGAAAGCCAAAACCAACAAACTGTGTTTTCTCAGGCGTCCAAACTAGTCATTAACTGACTCTACGATCAGCAATCAGGCCGACTCAAATCAGCTCATGAGTTCATTAGACTTCAGACCAGCATGAATTCAACAGGTGTTTTTATCCCAAAGCCATGGAAAATTACTGCCCACAACAAAATCCTTGAGAAAGAGATATCCTCTTATCTGCAACTTACTGAGAGCAACGGCACACAACATGAGATTAAACGGTTACACTTTACTTGAAGGGGTGTGCATAAGACTGATATAAATATGAAGTCATAAATATGAAGGGTTTTTATGCAACTGTCATTAAGTGTCGTTCGCTCAGTTAATGCAAAGATGACATTGTTTGAGATGTCTTTGTTATGGTCTAGGGTTAGGGGTAAGGGTAGAGTTAGGTCAAATAATGTCATCTTTGCATTAAAAATGACATAACTGAGCGAACGACAATTAATGACAGTTGTCAAAAACATGCATAAAAACCCTTCATATTCATGACATGTGTCATGATTCTGAAGGTGTTATATCAGTCTTATGCACACCCCTTCAAGTAAAGTGTTACCGATTAAACAGTAATAGAATTATTATATAAAATGATTGAATTGAATACACTGCAGGTAACAAAATTTGAAATAATTTAGATTTTTTTTTATTTTTTTTGGAAACTGATGTACTACCATTCAAAACTTTGGAATAAGAAAGATGTTAGATAAGAAAAATATTTGTTGAGCAGCAAATAAGTATATTAGAATGATTTCTGAAGATCATGTGACTCTGAAGACTGCAGTAATGATGCTGAGAATACAGCTGCGCATCACAGAAATAAATTACAGTTTAATAGATATTCACATAGAAAACAGCTGTTTTACATTCTAATAATATTTCACAATTTTACTGTATAAATGCAGCACTGGTGAGCAGACTTTTTGTAAAATGGCCTCCAAATGTTCTGAAGCAGTGGCATGGTACGATCGAATGAGGTGTTTTAGACGTGTGCCCGTATCATTACGATTCCCCACCATTTCTGAGCGTTGGCAGTGATTTCTGGCTTTCTCCGAATGTAAAGCGTTGGGCAGGTTTTGTGAGTCTGTGCTTCAGGAATGGCCTGTTCTGAACTTCATCTTTGTTCAGAGCATGAAAGTGAAAACGTTTTGTCAAAACTGACTCTCAAAGGCACCGATTCAGAGGTTTTTGTTGGATTTAGTAACTAGTTAAGTGTCTGTTTTTGCCATTCCCTTCTAATGCAGTAATGAGTCTGTTCGACTATTTACTTGGATATTTAGATATCAGATACATTTCCTCCAAGTTTAAAGGAATAGTTCACCCCAAAATTAAAGTTATGCCATTTTGGTATTTTTTACTCACCCTCAAACCCGTATGATTGTCTTTCCTGAAACACAAAAGAAGATGCATGCATGAAGCTTTTGTCTTTTAACACAATGAAAGTAGATAAAACGCCAAAAAAAAAAGAAGTGTATATTACATGTGGTCTGAGATCATATGACGGGAAACACTGTTGATTTTTACATGTTATGTGGCAGCAAACCTGCATTTGGGAACTATTCTTGAACTATATTATAGTTTTTACATTGATTTTACTATTAGTAAGTGGTGTTTTTATTAGGGTTAACTGCAACTAAGACTATTAAAATCATTTTCAGTAACTGAAATAAAGCTGAAATCAAATAAAATTAAATATTAGATGAAAAACTTCAGCTGTAAGAAAATCCAATATTTTATATTATATGCAAATAAGTTGAAGAACTAAGTTACTAACTGGAAATAAAATAAAAACGAAAAGTAAAAAAAACTAAATGCTTCTAAAATGCTGAAATGTTTTCTTGGGTTGGTCATAATGTTAAAGGTTACAAAGAAACGTTTCTTAAACATTCTACTAACTTGATTTTCAACAAAAATATAATGCAATTTGAACATTTATTTTTAATATTCTAAGAATGTTAAAAAGTCCAGTTTCTTGCGATTTATAATGTTATTCAAAGGTTACAAAAATGTTCCTTAAACGTTGTACTAATTTTATTTTTAAGTATAACGTTATTTGAATGTTTATTTTAAATATTTGATGAACATTAAAGGTTCAAAAAAAAGTTTCTTCTAACTTTAGTTTTACCCAAAATGTAGTGTTATTTGAACGTTTATTTTTGTTATTTTATAATTGTTAAAATGTCCAGTTATAACATTATTTAAAGGTTATTTAAAGGTTACAAAAACATTGCACTAATTCTTTAACATTTCTCAAATGTTGTACTAATTGTACATTATTTGAACGTTTTTGTTATTTTATAAAGGTTTTCTTGTCGTGATTAAATTTGTCGTTATTTAACGGTTACTAAAACTTTTCTAAAACATTCTACTAATTTTATTTTCACCCAAAATAAGGTTTATCTTTAATATTCTAAGAACGTTAAAAGGTGATTATAGCGTTATTTAAAGGTTACAAATACGTTTCTTAGACATCCATCAAGTACAAATAACATCATAAGGACCCTGATCTCAGAACGTTTTCTCAGCATTATGAGAATGAATATCACATATTATTAAAGTTATAAGAACATTCCAGAAACGTTACTTTAAGAACGTTTGTCCATTTACAGGTGCTGGTCATATAATTAGAATATCATCAAAAAGTTGATTTATTTCACTAATTCCATTCAAAAAGTGAAACTTGTATATTATATTCATTCATTACACACAGCCTGATATATTTCAAATATTTATTTCTTTTAATTTTGATGAATATAACTGACAAATAAGGAAAATCCCAAATTCAGTATCTCAGAAAATTAGAATATTTACATTTGAGTTTGAATAAATGACCATCCCTACAGTATAAACTCTGGGTATCTCTTGTTCTTTGAAACCACAATAATGGGGAAGACTGCTGACTTGGCAATGATCCAGAAGACGAACATTGACGCCCTCCACAAAGAGGGTAAGACACAGAGGGTCATTACTGAAAGGTGTGGCTGTTTACAGAGTGCTGTATCAAAGCATATTAAATGCAAAGTTGACTGGAAGGAAGAATTTGGGTAGGAAAAGGTGCACAAGCAACAGGGATGACAGCAAGCTTGAGAATACAGTCAAGCAAAGCTGATTCAAACACTTGTGAGAGCTTCACAAGGAGTGAACTGAAGCTGGAGTCAGTGCATCAAGAGTCACCACGCTCAGACGTCTTCAGGAAAAGGGCTACCAAGCCACTTCTGAACCAGAGACAACGTCAGAAGCATCTTACCTGGGCTGTGGAGAAAAAGAACTGGACTGTTGCTCAGTGGTCCAAAGTCCTCTTTTCAGATGAAAGTAAATTTTACATTTCATTTGGAAATCAAGGTCCCAGAGTCTGGAGGAAGAGAGGAGAGGCACAGAATCCATGTTGCTTGAAGTCCAGTGTGAAGTTTCCACAGTCAGTGATGATTTGGGCTGCCATGTCATCTGCTGGTGTTGGTCCACTGTGTTTTCTGAGATCCACAGTCAACACAGCCATCTACCAGGAAATTTTAGAGCACTTCATGCTTCCTGCTGCTGACCAACTTTATGGAGATGCAGATTTCATTTTCCAACAGGACTTAGCACCTGCACACAGTGCCAAAGCAACCAGTATCTGGTTTAAGGATACTACATGGTATCCCTGTTCTTGATTGGCCAGCAAACTCACCAGACCTGAACCCCAGAGAGAATCTATGGAGTATTGTCAAGAGGAAGATGAGAGACACCAGACCCAACAATGCAGAAGAGCTGAAGGCCACTATCAGAGCAACCTGGGCTCTCATAACACCTGAGCAGTGCCACAGACTGATCGACTCCATGCCACGCCGCATTGCTGCAGGAATTCAGGCAAAAGGAGCCCCAACTAAGTATTGAGTGCTGTACATGCTCATACTTTTCATGTTCACACTTTTCAGTTGGCCAAGATTTCTAAAAATCCTTTCTTTGTATTGCTCTTAAGTAATATTCTAATTTTCTGAGATACTGAATTTGGGATTTTCCTTAGTTGTCAGTTATAATCATCAAAAAATTAAAAGAAATAAAGATTTGAAATATATCAGTCTGTGTGTAATGAATGAATATAATATACAAGTTTCACTTTTTGAATGGAATTAGTGAAATAAATCAACTTTTTGATGATATTCTAATTATATGACCAGCACCTGTATATAACATTTAAAAAACGTTGGTGAAACACCACTGATTTTCCCTTGGTTTTTCATGTGGAAACAAACCTGCATTTATGATACGAGAGGAAGATTATCAGTGAATAATAACTTAATTTTAGACTTATATATAGACATGTTAAGGCAGTTGTTTGATCCTGGTAAGGAAGCTGAGATGAGGGTCTGGAACAGGTCTGTTCTTGATAAAGCCCTCGCTGGATGTTTCTGATGTGACGGCAGAATCGCAGAACTGTCCCGACACGTAACATATAGATATTATATACACTGAAAACACAGCCGCAGGAGATTTAGCGCCTGATTCTGTGATTTATGGTCACCTGTGCGCTTGAGGAGAGAGTTATGATCCGACAGCAGCTGATGCTTCTGATGCTGATAAAAGAGGACAAATCTGTGGGATGCTGTCTCCTGTCTGAATCAGAGATCTCTGTGTTTCATCGCCAGATGCTGAAAAACCAGCTGAAGAACCAGCACCTGAAGAACCAGCACCTGAAGAACCAGCACCTGAAGAACCAGCACCTGAAGAACCAGCACCTGAAGAACCTGCACCTGAGGAACCAGCACCTGAGGAACCAGCACCTGAAGAACCTGCACCTGAAGAACCTGCACCTGAGGAACCTGCACCTGAGGAACCAGGTTAAACAAACACAGACATTAAAATTTTACCATAAGAGGTGTTCATAGCAGGGTTTACTTAACCATAGCTATTCAAAATCTAAATAAGCTGAAATAGCATAAAAATATTAATAAATAAATAATGAAATTAAAAATAAATAAAAACAACAAAATTACTAAAACTTTAACTAAAATGAAAATAAACAGAACATACAAAAATAAAAAATAATTCAAACTATGAACAAAAACTATAACACTGACTAAAACTATTAAAGGAACACTCCACTTTTTTTGGAAATAGGCTCATTCTCCAGCTCCCCCAGAGTTAATAAGTTGAGTTTTACCGTTTTTGAATCCATTCAGCCGATCTCCGGGTCTGGCGATAGCACTTTTAGCATAGCTTAGCATAGATCATTGAATCCAATTAGACCAGTAGCATCGCGTTCAAAAATGATCAAAGAGTTTCGATATTTGTCCTATTTAAAACTTGACTCTTCTGTAGTTATATCGTGTACTAAGACCGGCGGAAAATGAAAAGTTGCGATTTTCTAGGCTGATATGATTAGGAACTATACTCTCATTCCGGCGTAATAATCAAGGAACTTGCCGTAACATGGCCGCGGCAGGCGTAGTGATATTACGCAGCGCCTGAAAGTAGTTCCCGGTAGCTGGGGACTACTTTCAGGCGCTGCGTAATATCACTATGCCTGCTGCAAATATCGAAACTCTTTGATCGTTTTTGAACGCGATGCTACTGGTCTAATTGGATTCAATGATCTATGCTAAGCTATGCTAAAAGTGCTCTCGCCAGACCCGGAGATCGGCTGAATGGATTCAAAAACGGTAAAACTCAACTTATTAACTCTGGGGGAGTTGGAGAATGAGCCTATTTCCAAAAAAAAGTGGAGTGTTCCTTTAAAAGGCTGAGATTAAATAAAATATAAATATTAGATAAAACAAACAAACAAACAAACAAAAAAAACTTAAAATCAGAATGTTGCCTTGGCAACAAGTTGAAACAGTTAATGTAACTGCAAATAAATAAAAACTTAAATGCAAAAAATATATAATAAAACAAATTAAATATAAAATAAAAACAAAACATAAAACTGCTAAAAAATTTAACAAAAATTTTAAAATATAAAAATAATAGCTTATTCAAAATAAATAGAATATAAATAATACTAAAAAACGGTTAATGATAAATATTTATATATTTTACATTTATTTACGTTTGATAATAATAATCCGAATAAAGAGTTAGTCTGTTAGTCGATGCATTCTCTGTATAATGACGTGTTGTGTTTGTGTGTTAACAGAGCCTGAAGCTGAAGACACAGACGCAGGTACACTTCAGTTACTACAGCTTTCAATATAATTCAGTCACCAAAGAAAAGCAAGAAGTGCTTTAAAGTGTTTTAACCTTTAACGCAGAAGATGCTGAAGAAGTGACACCAGCAGGTGATCTGATTAAACATAAAACCATTACACTCCTCAAAAAACACAGATTCAGAAGCCTGATAGATCAGGACAGTTCAGAAGGAGTTTCTAACAGATAACGTGTCCTAGTTATTCTCAGCCCTCAAATATTTCATAGCCAGAAGCTGCTCTTTCTGAACGCAATCTTTAATGAAATGTGTTCAAAAATCCTTCAAATATCCTGTAACCATGAAGGCCTGGAAAAGTCATAGAAATTCATCGGTCGGTGGGCCGGGAAGCCTGTAATAATCATGTGGTTTTGACTATGACGTATTTTCCTCTCTATTGCCGTTTCTCTGAAAAAACAGACGCAGCAGATCAGACATGCTGGTCTGGCAACTGAACCGTTCGAGCTTAAACACTGGACATAAAACAACTCAAACTATTAAAAATCATTCAGTAACGGGGAAAAGCTGAAATAAATATAAACAACATAAAAATAATGATTAATTATTATTCAATATTATATTAGATGAAAAATCCAAACTAAAAAAAAATTAGAAATGGTGCCTTGGCAGCTACCTAAAATAGATTAAATTAATAAATTAAAGCTGAAGCATTAAAAATAATAACTGAAACTGAACTAAAATGATTAAAATAATTATTTTCAGTAATTAAAATGAAGCTGAATAATAAAGTAAAGTAAAATAAAATATGAAGAACTAACCAAAAAACAGAAATTTTGTTTTGGCAACTAAAAAATTATTTATTGAAATAAGTTTGTTAAAGAACTAAAGTTTCTTCTAAAGTTATTAACTGGGGGATATAAAAAATATGAACTAAAACTAAAATTATAATATATATATATATATATATATGTGTGTAAATTCCGTAATTGAAATAAAGCTTAAAAACATAAATAATAAATACAAACCTTGGAACTAACTGAAATAATTTTAAAAATTACTAATTAGAAATTAAATTCTATCACTAAATTACTAACTAGAAATGAATAAAAACTAAAATAATTAGTATTTTAGTAATAATAATTAAGAATAAATTAAAACTAAATAGAAATATTTAAAAAAAAAAAGAAAAAAAAAAGAAAATGACAATATAAAAGTGAAAAAAGCACAACAAAACTAGAATGAAGCGAGTAATGAAAGAGATGCAGTGTTTGACTCATGAGTCGGACGAGCGTGGCGTTCACACAGACTCGACCCGGAGGACCGATGTTATCTGATCAAAGCAAACAAACACGATGTGCGTCTGACTGCTGTTTGTCTGGTTTTGCTCCGTCAGCTGAAGAGAAACCTGCTGGAGAAGAAGAAGAAGAAGCTGAAGCAGAAGCAGGTAGAAATACTAAACTCTGTTTCTCTGCTGTTTTGACTCTTGCGGCCGGTGTTTTGGCGTCAAACTCTGTGGCATTTTCAAATGACTTTCACAAAAAGGTATTCAGGACGCTTTCCTCCCAAACTCAGCCATGAGCAGAAGTCATACTGCAGCACTCTCTGTAAAACTGATGGTTTCTAACGTAAAGCTTGTAATAATCGTCTGAATATGAGTGAAGCATCTTACGCTGCATTCAAGATGCATATTACATAGAAATATTCGTTTTGAAACTAACTTCTAAAGCATTTACATCAAATTTTGTGCATTCAAAAAATATTTTTCAAATGTATGCATTTGAATTGCATGTAAAATTGTAATTTATTTGGATTACACAGTTAAACATAAATGTGATGCATTAATAAAACTGATCAGATTTCTGTAAAAGTGCTAATAAGCTGAAAGTGTTTTTAATGCACAATAACAAGGTTTTTATCATCAATAAATCCAGTTTGTTTCTGTCTCAAACATTTATCTTATTGATAATTGCTTGTTCCGCGGTTATAGTCATATTTTTACCCGAGTTCATACTGTTTAATTGAATAAATGTGATTTATGCTGATTTATCCTGATTCTAAGCCATTTGAATAAACGCATTATTTTGAATAATATGGTTATTTAAATGAAATCAATTAGATGCAAATAGTTAATAATAAACCACAGCATGATTTTTGAGTGAAGAAATCTGACCTGTATCATTTATGTATTCGTGTTATTTTGTTAATATTTTGAATTAGATATTATTTTTATATGTTCTGCTTTCATGTTAACTTTAGTTATTTTCTTGTGCATTTTTGTCATTTTTATTAGTTTTTGCTGTTTTTAAATATGTTTAAATAGTTTTTATCAATTTTTATTTTGGTCTTAGTATATCAAGATGAATTAGAAATGTTTCCTTGGAAACCAGCTGAATAAAATAAGTTTGTTTTATATATTTTATTTTATTTCAGGTAACAAAAGTTTTTTTTTTTTTTAATGATTGTAATTTTTTTTTTTTGTTAACTATAATAACAGAGTTATGTATGACTGGCAAATATGCATCACATTTATTATTATTATTAGTTTATGCTAAAACTCTGTAATCCAAATGCAGGGGAATTTTATATGCAATTCAAACACATAAATATTAAATTTAGGACAAAATATTTTGTGATTGCATCCAAAGCTTTGAGTGCTTGTGAATAAAAGCCTGTATTAATACAAGCAGATAATATTGATCAGTGTTTGTTTATTGTGCTTTCAGATGAAGCCGATGCAACTAAAACAGATGCGCAGCTCACTTTCCGTCATGTTAGCTGTATGTTTATATATTATTCTGTTCTTATATATCATCTGAACTGAATCCTCTGTGTTTCAGAAGCCGATGCACCGGCCGGAGATCCTGAAGTTACTGAAGAAGGTGAAACAGAGATTTACTGTCGTCTTTATCTCCGTTTGATCTTCACACGTCATGCGCAAACTTTGCTTTCCTTAGAAACAATAGATTTTTATGAACCACCTTTTATTGCCACAGTTACACTGTAACAACGTCAACTCGTTACTATGGCGCTATATAAATATTGTCATATCAGTCTTTATAAAAAAATGATTTCAATAAATACAGACAACATCTTTGACAGCTCTTCAATCTTACACTCGTATTACAGTTTGATCAGCTGTTTTAAGCTGGTTTTGCTTTAGTAATTTTACCAGAGCCCGTGTTTAACGTCATCAGGGTTGTGTTTGCTTTAGTCTCGTGGAGTTTGATGATGGTTTTGAGGATGAGGGTGTTCTGTCTGTGGACTAATGCCTCATTTTGATGAGTTTCTACTAAGTCACAGATGAAAATGCATCAGAAACATTGTTTAAGTGGATACCAAACTGTATAGGACTCGCTGTTTTTTTGAGTGTTCATGCCAGAAGACGTCTAAAAAATCTTTGTTTTGTCAGAAATCACGCCTGAAGAAGCTCCAGGTGACGCAGAAGAAGAACCAGAACAAGAGGAGACAGAAGGAGGTAACGTCATAAACATCATAAATTCTGAGGAATGTTTCCCGTCTGGATGTTTGTGTGTGTGTGTGTGTGTGTGTGTGTGTGTGTGTGTGCTGGGAATGTTAAAATAGCCTCGAGGACTCAGTGCAACCTGCTCTTTGTCAAATGAATTCACAGATTCTTCTTCAGTTCAGGGCTGTGTTCTAAAACCTAGTGTGCTGCCTGCGTAGGGAGCATTTTGCTGCCTGTAAGATTCCTCATTTTGACCAAATGCTAAGGCAGAATCACATCTGTCCTTTGACAGAGTGAATAAATTGTTAATTGAAAATATCATTTATTCAATATGCAAATTATTATAAGAATTCAATCTAATAAAAAGGACTAATTTATCCAATTTTTCATATGCTTATTTAAGTGTCAACCCTTTTCACAGACCGCAAGGCCACATTTCCACAGTTATCACTGTTGTTGGTCTAGCGAGGATCTTTTTTTTATTTCTATATTTTTTTAAATCATTTTTAACCCTCACATTGTGTTCAGGTCATTTTGACCCTGAAAAGAGTTAATGCTGTGGCGTTGGACTAAAAACGTCCCCCAAAAATATAAGAAATAGGATTATTTTTGTATTTCTTTGTATTTTTTCCCCTTACCTTGTTACACTTGTGATGTTCAGAAATGACCAGCCTTTTGCTTGTAAATCTCTCATCATCACCAAATCTTGAATTCAGTCTTTTATCAGCTTGTTTTCTTTCGATTTGCACATGTTTGGTGTTTCTTGTTGGATCTGATTGATTCTAAATCTCGTTGATCTGAGCTTTTGGAAACATTCGCTCAGAAAGAGAGATCAGCGAGGCCTACGATCAATCAGCTCCAAAACAAACACAAAACCTGCGCTAATCGCAAGAAAACAAGTTAATAAACAAGACTGCATTCAAGATTTGGTGATAATAGAGATGTCTGATGAGAGATTTACAAGCAAAAAACCTGAGAACACTAAATAATGTAAAGGATTTCCAGCAGCACAAGAGTTAAAAAAATGCAATTTACATTGTGTTCTTTTATCGTTGGCATTAAATTGGAGAAAAGCAGTGACGCTGCTGTCTGAGTGTTTCTAATATAACGGCAGATCTGACATCTTTCTCTGTTCTGACGTAATCAACATATTTTTTCCTCTTTTGGAAAGTCATAGAAACAATATTGCAGTTTTTTTCTTTTACTATCAGAGTGCAAAACATATATTTGTGGTAGTTTCCGTTCTCCACTATAGAAGTTTCCCCAACCATGACTGTGAGGAAATGCTGATGATAACGGATGTGAATGTTAAAACCAAACTCTACTGAAATCAGTAAGTCACTTCCTGTGGAGAATAGAGTAAAATCACTCACGACGCTGCTTCAGATGGAGACACAGAGCTCAGGTCCGCCGAGGGTTTCCAGCGTCCAGTGAAATCAGTTTGTTTGTTTGTCTGCAGGTGAAGCAGATGCAGAAACTGATGCAGAAACAGATGCAGACGCAGGTGAAACAGGTGCATTTCCTCTGCTGTGAACACGGTCAATATAAAACCTATTACAGAACAACTTACATTAGCGTTTGCTTTAATCCAGCATGTTTTAGAAAATAAACAGCAAAACAAATACTGTTCATATTTCACATTCTTTACTTTATAAAACAAGTATCAGGAGATACTGGACAAATCTCATAAAACACGTTCATTCAAGAACATACAGTACATGCCGGCTCACATTGTCCCATAATCAAAGGCAAAATAGGATATTATATTTAACAGAAATAAATTACACAGGTTAATTTTTTATATGTAATTTGTTATATTTATATTATATTTGTGACAATTAAACACATTTTCCCTCCAAATTCTCATTACTGGCATGTAAAAAACAACCTATTATTCACTCATAATCAAAAGAAAAAAAATTGTATATTTAACATAAAAAATAAAAATAAATATATATACACCCACACATTATTTTTGTGACAATTAAGTATATTTCCCCTCCAAATTCTCAATACTGTCATGTAATTTTTTTTGTTGTTGCCCATAATCAAAAGGAAAAAAATTGGGTATTATATTTAACAAAAAAAGTATGCATGTGATTTTTTTTTTTTTTTAAATATATATTTTTAAAGTACATTTAAGTACATATATATTTTATATTTAAAAAACCCCTACATGTTATTCACCCATAAGCAAAAGAAAAAAATAGGATATTATATTTAACAAATATATTTTTGTTACATTTATATTTACATTATTTTTTGTGAGAATTAAGCATATTTTCCCACCAAATTCTCATTGCGGACATATGAAAAAACTACCTATTATTTGATTTAATTACAGTATTTATTTAGTTTATTTTGAGGTACATTATGGTAGTATTTGTTGCTCTGTAGTTTATGCATGTTGATATTGTATTACAGTAATTACATTCTAATTGAGATTCATTGTTAAGAAAAATAGGAATTATAATAATAATAAATATAATAATAGGAATTAAACACTTTTCAGTACATGTTACCATAATGAGAATTTGGTTGAAAAAGCCTAATAGTCATGAATATAAATAATCGAATGACTTGAAATGTGACTTGGTTGGTTTTTGTGGATTATAATTATTTTCTGGACTGAATGTCATGTTGTGTTTGTCCTAGATTTGACCGTTTTACAGGAGGAACATGTGGACTCTGACGACGCAGAGGAAGGTTTGACACCCGAATATCTGTCATTCATTAAAGTCTTTAGCTTTACTCTCCGTGTTTACCTGTGCTTTTGTGTTTCTCCAGTTCATTCTGTAGGATTTGATCTTGCTGATGCTTTCAATGAAGATCTGGGTAAGAGATCATCACAAAGCTTTAGTGCATTTGGGTTTGTTTTGGTGATTTCAATCTGAAATTACAGTGAAAATAAAACGATCCCTGACTGTTACAGTTAATGCTGTGTTGTTGCGTGTCCGTAGATTAATCTCCATCATTTAACAGAGACGGCATCCATTAGCTTCTCTATGAGTCTATAAAGAACAGACGTACAGTAGCGGCCAAACGTTTGGAATAATTACAATTATTTAATGTTTTTGAAAGAAGTCTCTTCTGCTCCCCAAGGCTGAATTTATTTAAAAAATACATTAAAAATTGTGAAATATTATTCTAATGTAAAACAGCTGTTTTCTGTGTGAATATGTGTTAAACTGTAATTTATTTCTGTGATGCGCAGCTGTATTTTCAGCATCATTACTGCAGTCTTCAGTGTCACATGATCTTCAGAAATCATTCTAATATACTGATTTACTGCTCAACAAACATTTCTGATTATTATCAATGTTGAAAACAGTCGTGCTGCTTCATAATACTTTTAATCATCAAGGATGCATTAAATGAATCAAAAGTGACAGTAAAGACATTTATAATGTTACAAAAGATTTCTATTTAATAAATAATAAATAAATAACAAATAAATGCTGTTCTGTTGAACTTTCTATTCATCTGTGAATCCTGAAAAATAAAATGCAACACGGTTTCCACAAAAATATTGAACTGTTTTCAACATTGATAATAATCAGAAATGTTTGTTGAGCAGTAAATCAGTATATTATTATGATTTCTGAAGATCATGTGACACTGAAGACTGCAGTAATGATGCTGAAAATACAGCTGCACATCACAGAAATAAATTACAATTTAACAGATATTCACATAGAAAACAGCTGTTTTACATTAGAATAATATTTCAGAATTTTTACAGTATTTTTGATCAAATAAATGCAGCCTCGGTGAGCAGAAGAGGATTTTTTCAAGAACATTGAAAGTATTTTAATCATTCCAATCTCTTGACAGTCAGTGCACCATATAATTTGTGCTTGCCTGTAATTTCCAAACCTCGTTAGCCTCGTCCAATGATTTTATACATGACGCATCACACAGCACTGCTCTGAAAAGTCCCCATGTCTCGACGGTTTGAGTGCATTTCAAGCGCTCACATAATGCATGACTGAACCGGAACAGATTCAGTGGTGTGTGTCTGATTACTGAACTCAGTTTCTTGTTAGTGATCACACACTTCATTTATCTGCTGCTCCTGGTTTGGCGAGTCAAAACTGTCAATTAAAAGAGACGATTAGTGATTCAGAGGAAGATGATGCTAAACTTATGTGTGGTGTGTGCAAATAAATAATAAACAGGATGAGCAGACTGTTCATATATCATTTATCATTTACTTTACAGCAGATAAAGCACAACCAGAGGATCCAGGTAACAGTCTATTGTATTCAATTTTAGCATGTCCATAAACATGCAATATTTCTCTTGAATTTATATCAAATATAAACACAATGCTTTATATGTTTGCTTACAGTAGGGACTGCAATGGGTGGTGCAGACCGGCACAGCGCAGGTCAAGGCAAAGGTACGGCACTTTGTGTTTTATAGCATTTAGTCATATTTACGTGATCTTTTGCCGTGCATACTTTAATCTCAACGCGTTTGATCTTATTATGCATTATTCTCAGGTTAAGTGAAGTAAACTGAGTCTGGCCTAAATTATAGTGCTTGCTTGTTCTTGCTCAAGGTCTTGAAATACTAAAGATTAAAACCTTAGTGGGCAGTTTTTGTAATCAATTAAAAAATTTATATATTATAAGCATATTAAATCATATAAATGGTATAGAATGATCTGGATTTCAGCTCTGGGCTTCTAGGCATCAGATATACTGATGTACAAAGCATTTCCTGGAAATAAAATAAAAAATATAGTAAATAAAATAATAAAATAAAATAAAAATATTGTAAGCAATGCATTCTACTCAACACATTGGCTAAATGTGTGCAGCAAAAATTTGTGTTTTCTTCATATCACACAGCAAGAGTTATTGGCAATATCTGTGTTGAATCTCGTTATGTTTTCTCTCTCGTTACAGCTCGCAGCGCTGGAGCCGTTTCTGAGTCGAACGGTATCTTATCCTTCAATTACATCATACAAACAAACATTTCTTAAATGTTACATTTGTGAGAAAGTCAAAGTGCTGGAGTGTTCTGGGTGGATTCTTGTTGTTAGGGGGTTCGGGGTGGTTATTAGGGTGTTGCTGAGAGTTCTTAGAGGGTTCTGGGTGGTTGCTAGGTAGTTAGGAGGTGTAGGGTGGTTACTAGGATGTTGCTGAATAGTCGTTAGAAGGTTCTAGGTGGTTCCTAGGTTGTCATTAGGGGTTCCGGGTGGTTGCTAGGGTGTTGCTTGATAGTCATTATGAGGTTTGGGGTGGTTGCTAGGTAATTAGGGAGTTCTGGGTGGTTGTTAGGTAGTTAGGAGGTGTGGAGTGGTTACTAGGATGTTGCTAGGTAGTTGTTAAAGGGTTCTGTGTGGTTGCTAGGTTGTTGTTAGGGAGATTGAGGTGGTTACTAGGTAGTTGTTTGGGAGTTCTGGGTGGTTACAAGGGTGTTTCTAAGTAGTTGTTAGGGGGATTTTGGTGGTTACTAGGGTGTTGCTAGGTTGTCATTATGGAGTTTTGGGTGTTTGCTAGGTAATTAGGGAGTTCTGGGTGGTTGTTGGGTAGTTAGGAGGTGTGGGATGGTTACTAGGGTGTTCCTGGGCAGTCATTAGAGGGTTCTAGGTGGCTGCTAGGATGTTGCTTGCTGGGTAGTCATTAGAAGGTTCTAGAACGTGTGGGGTGGTTACTAGGGTGTTGCTGGGTGCTCGTTAGAAGGTTCTGGGTGGTTGCTAGGTAGTTAGGAGGTGTGGGGTGGTTACTATGGTGTTGCTTGGTAGTCGTTAGAAGGTTTTGGGTGGTTGCTAGGTAGTTAGGAGGTGTGGGGTGGTTACTATGGTGTTGCTTGGTAGTCGTTAGAAGGTTTTGGGTGGTTGCTAGGTAGTTAGGAGGTGTGGGGTGGTTACTAGGGTGTTGCTGGGTGCTCGTTAGAAGGTTCTGGGTGGTTGTTAGGTAGTTAGGAGGTGTGGAGTGGTTACTCGGATGTTGCTAGGTAGTTGTTAAAGGGTTCTGTGTGGTTGCTAAGTTGTTGTTAGGGAGATTGAGGTGGTTACTAGGTAGTTGTTTGGGAGTTCTGGGTGGTTACAAGGGTGTTGCTAAGTAGTTGTTAGGGGGATTTTGGTGGTTACTAGGGTGTTGCTAGGTTGTCATTATGGAGTTTTGGGTGTTTGCTAGGTAATTAGGGGGTTCTGGGTGGTTACTAGGTGTTGCTAGGTAATTAGAGGGTTCTGGGTGGTTCCTAGGTTGTCATTAGGGGGTTCTGGGTGGTTACTAGGTGTTGCTAGGTAATTAGGGGGTTCTGGGTGGTTACTAGGTGTTGCTAGGTAATTAGGGGGTTCTGGGTGGTTACTAGGTGTTGCTAGGTAATTAGGGGGTTCTGGGTGGTTACTAGGTTGTCATTAGGGGGTTCTGGGTGGTTACTAGGTGTTGCTAGGTAGTTGTTGGGGGTTCTGGGTTGTTCACCCCTCGCATCTCTTTGATCTTAAGCTCTGTAGATGTGGCTTGGGTCCCTTCTTCAAAGCAAGTCTGTGTGATTTAAAAAAACTGTTTCATTTTCTAGCAGGTGAAAATATTTAGGGTTACTCATAAGTACTTACACTTAGTGATTTGAACAAACCCCTAACACTGAGTACTAGTAATACTGACGCTTGACTGAACAAACACCAGCGATGACATGATCATCATCTCCAGTTAATCGTCTGTAATACCTGCCGTGCCACGCAGTCTAACAGACACAAAGATCTGCTCGCCACTGATTCTGCTTCACGTGTTCAGAACAAACAGTGATCAGCTGTTAAACACGTCACGTTTGCATTCAAGGCATGCAGGAACCAGTGATGTAAAACCTGGCACCGTGTCATTAAACGTTATAAAACAAACTTTCTGACATGATCATCTAACGTTTTATGGAAGAAAGGACATAATATGGTTTGGAGTGACATGTTGAAATTAAAACATCAAAATGATGACAAAAAGCTAAAATTATGACATTAAAAAAAATCAAAATTACCAGATAAAAAGGTCATAATTATGAGAAACAAGTTGAAATTGAGTCAAAATTATGACATTTTATGTCATAATTATGAAATAGAAAGTCTAAATCATGGATTATCCTTTTTTAGATTGATGTTATAAAACAAACATTCTGCCTAAAATAATCTAACGTGTTGCATGGAAGAAAAAGTAATAGTTTTGTTGAAATTAAAAGTCAAATTTATGACATTAAGTTAAAATAAGATTAAAAAAGAGATAAGATTCAAAATGATGACAAAATGCCAATTAGGAGAGTAAAAAGTCAATTAGAAGATTAAGAAAAAATTGACAAATAAAAAAAAATGGCGTAAAAAGTCAATACATTTGACAAAAAAAATATGAAGTTATGAGTCAAAATTGGCATAAAATGTCATAATTTTGAAATTAAAAAGTCTAAATAATGAATTACCCTTTTGGTGCTTAAGAAAATAATACAGGTTTGATAAAATTTAAATTATGACAAAATGTACATTATGGGATTTTTAAAAAAAATCTGAGATTTAAATTTGAGAAAAAACTTTCAAAATATGACAAAATGTCAAATATGACAAAAGTATAAATGATAAAACATGCTTCAGAGATTTGTGTTATAAAACAAATATTCAGACTAATTTTATCTAACAGGTTTTGTGGAAGAAAAGACATTTAAGGGTCATTTAGATGAGATGAGATTAGATTAGACTTTGTCGTTGTGTTAAATCTAATCTAATCTAAATAACCCTTATTATGTCTGTCTTCCATGAAACATGTTAGATGATGTCAGTCAGAATATATTGTGAATATCGTTGGCTCTTTGACAAATTGCTTTTGTTCCTCTTTTGTAAATCACTTTAAAATAAAAGCATCTGCTAAATGTGTAAATGTGAATGGAGTGAGATGAGAGAGAGTAAATGATGACAGAATATTCATGGGTCAGTTTTTATTATCAGTGAACCTCAGAAGCCTCGTTTAAAGTAAATAAACTCCTGTTGAGCAGCACTTTCTCTCTCTTTCATCTCCTGCAGGATCTGTAAATCAGGTTCAGTCTTGTCTGTCGGTCTTTTCCCTCACAAACATTCCTGTCACTGCGTGTGTGGAGGCTCGCTCCGCTCCGTCGAATCCGCTGGGGCCGACTGTGCCGAGCGTACTGATGCTTCCCTGCAGCACAGCATTGTGGGTAGACTATTGATAAGTGCTGCATTGGTGCTTGTGATAAATGCAGAAGCAGAAACCAACCTGTAGCCACGTGAAGTGTCTGCTTCATATCATACGCTGGATCCCCTAAACCTGGAAATATCACAGACTGACAGGCGGAAAAACTAATGTAGTTAAAACACATTTTCCCTTTCTTTTGAAATGGGCATTAAAAAATAATAATTATGAGAAAAAAGTCACAATTATGACATACAGATTCTTTATGAGATAAAATAGCAAAATTATGAAATAAAAGTATTCTGGCTAAAATAACCCAAGATGTTTCATGGGAGAAAGAAAATAATGCAGCTTTTGAGAGAAATCGGAATAAAAAGTCTAAATTCTAATATAAGTCATAATTATGACAAAAAAAAGTCATAATTATGACAAAAAAAGTCACAATTATGACATTATGAGATTAAAAAAACAATTATGATATATATATATATATATATATATATAAAATTCTAACATGTCTAAAATCTAACATGCCCAATGGAAGAAAGAAAATAGTGTGGAAAAAAGTCAAAATGTTGACTTAAAATAATGAGTTGTAAAATTAAATAAATAAATAATTGACAAAAAGTCATAATTTTGTCATAATTGATTTTTTTTTGTCATAATTGATTTTTTATTGACTTAGTATGTCATAATTTTGACTTTTTATCTCATAATTATTTTTTAATTGGATAATTTTAAGTATTTAATTATTTTATGCCATAATATTGTTTCATCAAAGCTTGATTTTTTTTTTTTTTTTTTTTTTTTGTGGCAGAAATGGGCTTCAGTATAAACCTGAAGTGGCTCCAGTATAATACTGCCCTCTAGTGGATCATTATGTGAATCTTGTTTCTTCTGATCCACTGATATTATTAAAAAAAGAATAGATTTTAACATTGATCTGTGTTTGTTGACTTTAGTGAACACATGAAGCAGAATCAGGAACAAGCAGATCTTTGTGTCTGTTAACTGGAGGAGATGATCATGTCATTACTGGTGTTTCGTCAGTCAAGCATCACTGTTATTAGTGCTCAGTGTTAGGGGTTTGTTCAAATCACTAAGCATTAATGTTTTTAGTGACACTAAATATTTTCACCTGCTGGACAATAAAACAGGTTAAGAAAATCCCACAGACTTGCTTTGAAGAAGAACCAAGCCACATCTACAGACCTGAAGATCAGAGAGACACGGGGAAATCTTCACCTAGAATTTCCTTATGACTTCCTAGCAACACCCTAGCAACCACACAGAACCCCCTAGCAACCAATGCTGGATAGATTACTTACAAATTGTGATCCGTTATTGTATTCCAGATTTTACATGAGAAAAATTGTAGTTTGTAACGTAATCCATTACTTCACAGAACTGCTAACAACTACCTATGAACTCCCCAGCAACCACTCAGAACTCCCTAACAACTCCCTAGCAACCACCCACAACTCCCTAGCAACCACCTAGAACACTCGAGTAACCATATATACACACACTGACACGACTGACCTGGTGTGTGTGTGTGGTTCTGTTGCAGACAGCGGATCCGGTACGGTTGTTGGTGTTGTTTGTGGGATCGCAGTAGCAGCTGTTGCAGCCATAACCGGATACTTCACCTATCAGAAGAAGAAACTGTGCTTCAAGGTCCAGAGAGGTGTGTGGGTGTTTACACTTTCACTCATATGAACATCTGAGTCTCAGATAATGCAGCGAGTGTGATGAGAACATATGCTTTCTCTTCAGGTGACCTGGAGAGCGCCAAAGAAGAGAACGGCACACAGAGCGACCCACAGGGTGAGTCATCCACTGCTCATTTTCACCTTTGAATCGTGTTTGTCACGGAATATTATCATATTTATATAGCATTGGATACTGCTGTAAACAAGTGCTTCTCAGCTGGTGGGTCTCAGATCTGCTCAGCAGGGAGAAACGGCAACGAAAGCAATTCATCAAAATAAACACTTACCAACTTTCAGAACGGAGGAGAAACACTTCCTCTCTTTTGCTGTTGATGTCCGAACCACCTAACGACTACCTAGCAGCACCCTAGCAACCAAACAGAACCCTAGTGTCTAGAAACACCCTAGTAATCACTCAGAACCCCCAAAAACTACCGAGCAACATCAAACAAACAACCAGAACTCCCAACTGCCTAGCAACCACCCAAGAGCCCCAGTGATTACTTAGCAGCCACCTAGAACCCTCAAATGACTACCTAGTAACACCATAGCAACCACCCAGAACCACCAACACCCTAGCAATCACCCAGAACCCCTATTGACTACCTAGCTACACCCTGGCAACCAACTAGAACCCCAAACTACCTAGCAACGACCAGGAACGCTCCAATGACTACCTAGCAACACTCTGGCAACCACCCAGAACCCCCAACTATTATCAAGCAACACTCTAGTAACCAGTCAGAACACCTAACAACTACCTAGCAACCCAGGAGCCCCAACGACTACTTGGAAACCACCTAGAACTCTCAAATGACTACCTAACAACACCCTAGTAACCAGTCAGAACACCTAACAACCACTCAGGAGCACCAGTGACTACTTAGCAACCACCTGGAACCCTCAAATGACTACCTAGCAACACCCTGGCAACCAACTAGAACCCCCAACTACCTAGAAACCACCCAGAACCCCATAACTATTATCTAGCAACACTCTAGTAACTGGTCAGAACACCTAACAACCACTCAGGAGAACCATTGACTACTTAGCAACCACATAGAACCCTCGAATGACTACATAGCAACAATCTGGCAACCAACTAGAACCCCTAACTACCTAGTAACCACCAACAACCCCCTAACGACTACCTAGAAACACCCTGGCAACCAGCTAGAACCCGCCCCCAACACCCTAGCAAGCACCCAGAACCCCCCAACGACTAGCAATGCCCTAGTAACCTCTGAACTGATGTCTCAGATCTGCTCAGCAGAGAGAAACAGTGATGAAAACCTAAAATACATCATATAATCGTGAACCATTTGGACATCAAAATAAACAGACTTCACCAGCTCTCAGAACTGAGGAGAAACACATCCTCTCTTTAAGGTTATGTGTCCAATCGATCATCTATAAAACAAAGCCAGTTCTTGATAATATTAATAGATTTCAGTGTTTGACTATAAAGACGTTTTGTATATTTTTATACAATGAATAAAGAATCCCAGTTTTGTGCTGATGGACATGTGATGTCCAGCCGTGTCCAGAAGGGAAACCAGTTGAGAAACTACAGTCACATGACACTGATGTGAAGGGCTTACTGTATTTGTGGTGTTTTTGTTTTTCTTCTGCAGTTTTAAGCACTCTCCTGAACTCATCCTAACTCCAGCAGTCCAGTGAAGCTACTGTGAACTGCTTTACATCGGAACTACTCGCACCTGAGTCAACTTCACAAACACATTCGCAGTACAGAACGTCAGCACAAATATCATTTCGACTTCCTGACGCAGATTAAGGGCTTGTTCATAATATCTCATCTTCCTACTGCTTCGACTACAGTTCTGAACTAGCACTAGGACTGTTAATAATTGTTTTGAATGTATTTTCACATAGTTTGAGTGGGCCTGGATGTGTGTGTGTGTGCATGCATGTGTAATTCGACAGCCTTTTGGGAGAGGCATTTCATTTCGTTACTTTAAAAAGTGTCGTTTAGTTTCATTACGGTGTCTTTAATCGCACAGTTTTGTTTGATTCGTAAAAAAAAGCAAATCTCACACCGTGGAATGATTCACTTTGAAAGTGTGAACAACTAGAATTCATAGGACGTTTCTTTCAATTTTGTTTTTGTTTTTTAAATCCTGTAAATAATTGTTGAGTTTGAATAAAAGGGTGGTTACATTTAAATGACTGTGTGTATTTTATTGCATAATGCAAATACATGAAATGTCCTTTTTAGGAGCAATTAACCTTCTTTGGAGGAAGTACCCTTCATTATTTCAGCTATTTATAATATTCTCAGGAAATATACTGTGCTGCTGTAATTGCTGCAAAAGGTGAACATACCAAATATTAAAATTAAAAGCGTAATATATTTATATATTTTGTGCTGCAAGACCCTGCAGCACAAAAGCAGTCATAAGCAGCACAGCTATATTTGTAGCAATAGCCAACAATACATTGTATGGGTCAAAATTATACATTTCTCTTTTATGCCAAAAATCATTAGGATATTAAGTAAAGATCATGTTCCATGAAGATATTTTGTAAATGTCCTACCGTAAATATATCAAAACTTCATTTTTGATTAGTAATATGCATCGCTAAGAACTTCATTTGGACAACTTTAAAGGCGATTTTCTCAATATTTAGATTTTTTTTTGCACCCTCAGATTCCAGATTTTCAAATAATTGTATCTCAAACAAATATTGTCCTATCATAAACGAATACTATCCTTTATTCAGCTTTCAGATAATGTATAAATCTCAATTTCCAAAAAAATGTACCTTTATGACAGATTTTGTGGACCAGGGTCTCTCTCTCTCTCTCTCAAACACACACAAACACACACACACACACACACACACACACACACACACACACACACACACACACACACACACACACACACACACACACACACACACACACACACACACACACACACACACACACACACACACACACACACAAAAATATAATAAACAATAGAATTTTTATTTTTTATTAATTATTACTACTAATAACAATAGGCTAATTTACATTGTGGTATAACTCATATTATTATGAAATATTTAAGAGCAATATTCATTAAATATCTGTGCAAATAATTAGTGCACACAAATGTTAAACAGATGTTTGAGTTGTGCAGAAGCAGCTTTTCCAGGCAAACAAGATTTGAAAATGCGTGAAATAAGCGACTCTTTGTTAGAATCTACCGTACAGTGCCCGCTATACGCGCAAGAACTCTTAACACGCTCCGCTGGAGAGAAAACAACGAGCAACACAATCACACACATCTGTGTCGGACTACAGAGACTGATTATCTTCAAATTACACCAAAACGCACAGATAAAGTGAGTTTGTTTGGTTCGGTCATTAACAGACGCGTCGGTACATGAGTGTTTACGGTAAGCGCGTCTTTCACAGGTACAGCGGGAATGTGGATGTTTGTTATTCTCCTGTCTGCAGAGAAGAAGTGAGAGGAATCCTGTCAGGAATCGGGAAAACTGACTGTTTAAGGGAAGGTAAGCGAGTAAAAGAGAGATTGTGAGCTGCTCGCCGGGTTTATGTGAAGAAAGCAGCTGGAAGCGTCGTTAAATAAAGCGCACTGGTTGATCCTCCTGTTAATAAATCAGTCATTACATGCTCAGCTGATGGTCAAACTCCTCTCAGTCAGGACAGAAGGACAGAAGGAGAAGAGCGCGCGGAATCACCGCCACTTCCGTGTTCTCCTGCATTTGACAAATCAAAGTTCATCCGGGAGTTTGGCGAACAACTTCTGCTTCTTCACATCAGAACATGTTTAGAGGAGCATGCTGCTGGAACACGGGAGACTGAGGTCTGTGTGTCTGCAGGTTTCACAGCAGATATGAACATGACAACAGAGTCTGATCCAGCTCTACTGTTCTGCAGGTTCTTGACGGGTCTGCTGGTTCTGATCCAGTCCGGCTCATATGTCAGCAGTGCAGAACCAGAGCAGGACTCCAGACCCAACTTTGTCCTGATGATGGTGGATGATCTGGGCATTGGAGACGTCGGTTGCTATGGAAACCACACCATCAGGTTAATCACTTATTGACTCTGAAATAATTATTGACTTGAAAATGAAGATCCTGCCATTATTTACTCACCCTTGTGTTGTTTCACAACTTATTTTGAAGAATTTCTGAAGAAACTTTCAGGCAACTTTTTTTCTAGAGATTAACAAATATTGTTTATTTATGGATGCAGAGTATTTTTACGTGTTTAATATATATATATATATATATATATATATATATATATATATATATATATATATATATATATATATATATATATATTAGATATAGTTTTTATACAGCTATAACTAAACAAAATAATTAAAATAATAAAAAATGATGTAATATGCATTATGCATATTTTAGTAATATTAATAATAAAATGCAACTCTTCATGCAACTCTTATCTAGAAATCAACAATTGTTTATTATTTTATTTATGTAATTTTTTTATGGATGCAGAATATTGTGTCTAAGAACCATTGTAGAAAACATGTTATTGATTATAGTTTTATTATTGCTTTTTAACAAAATTCTAACAGCAAGATCATTAGTTTATAACAATTTTAAAAAATGATGTAATAATCATTATGCATATTTTAATAATAATAATACTAATAAAATGCAATGTTTTTCTCTTCATGCAACTCTTTTCTAGAGATGAACAAATATTGTTTTTTATGGATGCAGTGTATTTTTAAATGTCCAATTTCCATTAAGGAAAACCAGTTATCATTTATAGTTTTATTTTGGCCTTTTGACAAAATAACTGCACAATTTAAAAATTAAATAAATAACAAATTAAATAAATTCTGTATTATGCATTATGCATATTTTGATAATAATACAAGAAATGCAATGTGCTGCTCAATTGAGAATGAATTGCTGGAATAAAATAGAATAATTGTACAAACAATATGCAAAATAAGTGATTTACTTTACCTGTAAACAGATGCCATGCTTCAGTGCTGATCAGTCTTGTTATGAAAACAGGTTAAGAACAATGTAATATTGTTCAAAAAGAATCAGATTATTGACCAATCTCTGCTCTTTTCTATACAGCATTTTTACTCATATTTCACACCATGTCTGTTAAACTCCATAAAGGACAGAAAAACATTTAGATTCACGCATTTGGCTTCTATCCACAGCCACTTTCATTGCATTCATATTGTATATTTGATCAGTGCATGCATACCCTAGAAATCGAACCTATGACCTTGGTGTTGCTGCAAATAACCAATAATCAATAAATAAAAGTAAATGCATCTTGATTCAAGAATATTTAGATATTTATACTAGAAAACAAGACATAAATGCTAAGTAAGAAAATCATGCAGTGCATGAGAGTGAGTGAATAATGACAGATTTGTAGTCAGCGACTGGATGAATGTCTTGTGTTTGAAGGACACCAAACATCGATCGTCTGGCGGCGGAAGGTGTGAAGCTGACCCAGCATCTGGCCGCGGCTCCGCTCTGTACTCCCAGCAGAACCGCCTTCATGACGGGACGCTACGCTCTGCGCGCCGGTGAGAGAGAGACAAAAACACCTGCTTCGTCCAGCCACACTCAGAAATACAACAAACATCACGTGCAGAAGAAAAAACAGTTCTTCCTCAGTGCTAGTTATAGTTATCATTATAGTTATGGATGGGCTGTAACTCTACCGTGTCGGTTCATATTGCAGTGAATTTTAAGTAAATATTGCATCATTGCATCAATATTGCATGTCTTGTTTTCCAGTAAAAAAACTAACATTTTTCAGAAAACAAGACTTGGTAATAAAAGAAAATTTATTTTTTTTTACTTAGTATTTTTGTCTTGTTTTCCAGTACAAATATCTTTACATTCTTAAATCAAGATACATTTACTGGAAATGCAAAATGACTTAAGATGTTAAGTCTTGTTTTCTTTAAAAAAAATGCTCTAAAATTAAGTGAGTTTTATAATATCTGCCAGTGCAGTCAGAACAAAATCTTTCAGGAAAACAATATTTTTCTGACCCCACAGGCAGATATTTTTCTTATTTTAAGCAAAAACAGAAAACAAGACTTAGTAATAAAATGCAGAAAATGTTTGTTTTTTTACTTAGTATTTTTGTCTTGTTTTCCAATATATAAATATCTTTACATTTCATCTACAACAAATATTAATAAAACTTTATAGTTATGACTGGGTCTTAACTCTACCTTCTAGAACCGTTCATAGTTTAGTGAATTTTGAGTAAGTATTGCATCAAAAAAAAGAAAGAAAAATTAATTAGAGTGTAAATGTGTGCTTCTCAAAAGATATAATGTAATTGTATGAACCTATATCCAATATATATTTGAAAATCAAATGCAAAATGATGCAAGATATTAAGTCTTGTTTTTTGAAAAATGCAATAAAATTAAGTTTGTTTTATAATATCTTCCAATGCAGTCAGAAAAATCAGTTCTGTTGGCAGATATTTATATTCATTTTAAGCAAAAACTAACTTCATTTTGATTTACTCTCATTTTTCAGAAAACAAGAATTATTATCTTAATGTTATTTTGACCCTCAAGTAAATGTGTCTTGATTTAAAATTGTTTATATACTTGTACTGGAAGACAAGATGATAATACTGAGCAAGAACAGCATTGTTTTGTAGTGTATTGACTTAATCTGTCCAATAAAGACAAAAACTGCCCATTAATATAATGTCCAGAAAATATGATTTTAAAATATATATTGGATATAGGTTCATAAAATTATATTATATTAATTATATTAGACTGAGAAGTAAGCGTATACACTGAAATTAAATATTTCTGATGCAATATTCACTAAAATACTGACATAAGCGCTCATATAAGGTAAAGGCCCATTTACACTAAGAATGATAAACTATAAAATTTTTAAATAAAAGTATAAACCACAACTACAGTGATAATGACACAGGAACGATATCATTGGAATCACTGTCAAAGCGATTTTTTTCAGCTGATGAACGATAAAAACACTGACAGCCAATCAGAGTCCCTCCTGCTTTAAAGAGCTCGAGCATTTAAAGCTGTAGGCGACGAAACTGCAGATTGTGCTGATAATAAACAGAAGGTTGTCCTGCATTGGTGTGGACGGGCCTGCAGTGTCAGTAAATCCTTGGAGCTGTGTGATGTGTTAATGTGGTGTGTCTGTGAAGGTCTGGGCAGCACAGGCCGAGTTCAGGTCATTCTGTTTCTCGCTGGATCCGGAGGCCTTCCACCGAATGAAACCACCTTCGCTAAACTCCTGCAGAAGCAGGGTTACGCCACCGGCATCGTGGGTAAGACACACATGTGTTAATAATCATTCACAGAGATGTACAGCCATATACAGTCAAGCCACATTTATCTCTATAGACAGTCCCTCCAGTTTTTCGCGATTCCACGATCGCTGAATACAATGCAAAATAAACAAAATGTCGCATTTTTTTGTGATCCTGCATAATTCGTCATTTAACCGCAAAATAATCGCAAAAAAATAAATGAAAGACCTCACATAACACAAAATTATAATCATCTAACTGAATTATTTTACGTTAAGTGGATTCAGATGTTGTTCACGTGATGAAGTCTGTGTATGCGAGCGGTCAGTCAAGAAACAATGGCGGCAAAATTGTCTCACCTGCTTCCTCGCATCAGTGCCAAGGACCGGGCTAAGCAATATCCCGACATACTGCACGACCAGGGCGGCGGTTCCGTATAGCCCAGTCAGCTGTGCCGTGGAAAATTATCCAAACTTCATATTATAATTCGTTATTATTATTTTAAATCAGAGGGTTTTAAAAATGTTTAACCAATGATAAGCATTAAAAAGAGCTTGTCAGTAAAACCTCGTAATGCCATTGGATCATCTCTCAGCGAAACCTCGTAACTTCTCCCGCCTCCATTCAGATTGACTCACCGCGCACAGCCTGGAGGAGACCGATCTCCGCTTTTTCGCAATGAAAGGGTAAATAAATAATTGATGTTTGAATAGTACAGCGTGTTCTTTACTCAAACACTATGTCTGTAAAGGCTAATGTTTTTTTGTGCTTGAAGAGCGGAGAAGAAGTAGGTTGTTTGCCGTCTAGCCAATATAGCCTACTACGTTTTAAATATCCTGTGCATAAGCGCTTAATTTGAGATTTTGACCAAGTTTATTAAATAACAAGAAAAACTAAGCGCCCACACAGCTACAATAAACGTTATATAACCTGTAAAAGTTGATGAAAGCATATATTGCGATGCACTTGCTGCCTCAGATCCGACATCTCCGTCATTCGCTGGTCAAACACTTTAACTCCATTTGAACTTGAATTTCATATAATATGAAGTGCACACTGATCAGTAAAGTCTGATACAATACCAACGCTAACGACGCAGTGTTGTTTAATTATTTAATTTTTCCCCTTCTATTATATATATATATATATATATATATATATATATATATATATAATCAATATATCAGATTTTATTAAGAGACCAAAATACCAAATGTATGAATTGGATTTACAAGCAGTATGTACAGCTACAATACTTCTTTGTTAATGTTTACATATGTAAGGTGGAAAAAGGGTCCTAAGGTTGTTTTAAAAGTTAAAATGTTTCAGGATTGACTAAGAGACCAAAATAAACCATCTTTATGCATTTTGTTTGTTATTTGTGAATATTGTGCATCTAACATAATACATAATCTGCACGTTTAATAAACTCCAGCTGTTTCAAAATCGCATGGGATTAATCGTGCAGCCCTATGGGGACACTTAATTTCCAGCGATATCGTCTACATGATTGCACAAATACTATTAGAACTGAACTGAGCTGGATGATGACGTCACTGAATTCAATAATGAAATACCTTTAACTGAAAATTGAGTGTTTACTGTTGTCCTTCTGCACTACTGACACACTATTTCCTATTTGACACTGTAAAGCTGCTTTGATACAATCTGTATTGTTAAAAGCACTATATAAATAAAGGTGAATTCACTTGAGTTAATTTGGTAAATGTTATATCATAATTTAAAAGAAAAAAAAAATCGCAAATTTGTCACAAATTTATGGAAATTACCACCACAAAATCAGTCATTTTGATCGCAAAAATCACACAAAAAAATCGTGAAATCCTGGAGGGACTGTATAGAGCTTTATACACTACAGATCGCTACAAAGCAGCTTTACAGTGATAAACACGAGAATCAATGATGCAAACTTCATCAAATATGAGACTAATTTACATTCTGCTATAAAGCAGCTATAGCAAGACAATAGTGTTCAACTTGAGTTGGAAATGTTCAGAATTATAGAATGCATGAAGTAAACCATTGAAGCGATAGCAAATGATCATATACTCACCTTCATGTTGTTCCAAACCTGCATGACATTCAGGGAACCAATCACCAAACAAAATAAAAACACATTTCTAAATATATATGATTTTGTGTTTCACAGATAAAAGTTCAATTGATCAATGATATATCAATATCATGGAAATACTATATGATTCATTGAGATTTTTATTTTATTTCCACAGATAAAAAACATGTTATTTTAATATCACAAATATAGTTTTTATTGATATTTAACATTTTTATTTACTTGTTTTTCTTATTTTTGGATTTTTTTTTTCATTTTAATTTTAGTTACAATTTTAATAATTTTGTGTGTTTTTGTCATTTTTATTATATAATTGTTTTAGATTATATTTTTTATTTTTTATTTCATTTGAGTTATTTTAGTACTTAAAGGTAATCTAAAAAAAAAAAAAAAAAAAAAAAAAAAAAAATATATATATATATATATATATATATATATATATATATGTGTGTGTTTTTTGTATTTCATTTTATTTAATATTAACATGAAAGTTGACACTTATTTTATTTAAAATAACGAATGTGTTTTTTGTATGCTTTTAGATTGGAACGACACCAGGAGAGTAAATGATGCCAGAATGACAATTTTTGCATGAACTATCCCTTAAAGACTTTTTTTGTTTATTTCTATTTCTATTTTATATATATAATTATCTTCATTTTAATTTTAGTTAACATTTTTGTAATGTTTTACAGTTTTATTAGTTTAAAAAAAAAATTTCAGGTTTAGTTATTATTATTTTTTAATTTCATGTTAATATTAAAGTTAACATTTTTTTTTATTTTTTTTTAATTAACTGAAATGTTTTATGGTTTTAGATTTAGTTAACGGTAATAACCCTAAAAGAAAGTAATTCAGGTTTGGACACAAGGGAAACTAAATGCTAATTTTTAGGTGAACCATCTATTAAAGATATTTTGCATTGTGACATTATTTTCCAGGCAAATAAGCACATTTCCCTCCCACATTCCTATGTTATTGGCAGTATTTTCATGAGTTATTTGGTTTTATGTTTTACATGTGATTATGAGTGAAGTGTAGGTACAAAATTGTGTTGTGCATGTGTATATCTATCATATATGTATGTAAATATAGCTATATGTGGAACAGAATGTTTGAAGAAGGAGGAGAGATAAAAGAGAATTAAATTATATATAACGAGGGAAAATAAAGTAACTAATAATAACAGGTGTAATAAGGGAATAAAAAGAAAAATAAATTATAAGAAGTCTTAAAAATGGAGAGGGATTAAGGAGAAAAAGAAAAGAAAGGAAAAATGAACAGAAATAAATCAAAATATGCACCAGAAAAAAATTAATTAATTAAAATACAGACAAAAATAAATAAAAGCACAAATATATAAATAAAATACACTAAATAAATAAAAATACACTAAATTAATAAAATACACTAAATAAACAAATAAATAAATAAATAAAATATGCCAAAAATACTCAATTAGTTAAAAATACACAATAAATATAAATAAATAAACAAATAAATAAAACACACATAAATAAATAAATAAAATATGCACAAAAATAATAAATTAATTAAAAATACACAATAAATATAAATAAATAAATGTTCCCTCTCCAGGTAAGTGGCATCTGGGTGTGAACTGCGAGAGCAGGAGCGATCACTGCCATCATCCCAACAATCACGGCTTCGACTTCTTCTACGGCCTTCCCTTCACGCTCTTCAGCGACTGCAAGCCCGGCGCGGGGAAAGGTGTGCTGGTGGATGTGCAGGAGACGCTGCGGCAGACGTTTGTGCTGCTAACGCTAGGGTTCCTCTCGCTGCTCGCGGTCCGAGCCGCCGGTCTGCTGCGGATCAGCCGGACGCTCCTGCTGTTTCTGGCCGCTCTGTCTCTGCTGAGCTTCGCCGTGTGGTTCGTGCCGTTTGAGCTCCTGCGGACCTGGAACTGCATCATCATGAGGAACGGAGAGGTGCTGGAGCAGCCCATGAAGCTGGAGACGCTGAACGCCAGGCTGATGAGCGAAGCCCAGCGCTTCGTGGAGAGGTGCGAACAGATTCCACGACACACCTACACAAGCATTATCTATGTCAAGACCCACCAAAACATTTGAGATAATAACAATTATGTTTTATTTATATAGTGCCTTTCAAAACCTAAGAACACTTTACATAGAGTTGATAGAAAACATGAACACAAATATACAGTTACATGATCAAACAGATAAAGCAGACACAGTTCATCTCATGTGCCAGATAAGTAATACAAGCTAAGCAATAGAATTTCTTACTATAAATATATCAAAACTTGATTTTTGATTAGTAATATGCATTGCTAAGAACTTCATTTGGACAACTTTAAAGGTGATTTTCCCAATATTTAGATTTTTTGCACCCTCAGATTCCAGATTTTCAGACAGCTCAAAGCTTTTGAGGAAGTTTAATAAATAAACAAATAAAATACACACAAAAATAATAAATTAATTAATTACAAATACACACTAAAATATTTGAGACAAAAAACAATTGACATTACTGTAAGCTTAATCTTAATTAAAAGTTTAAAGGGTTAGTTCACCCAAAAATGAAAATGAGCTCAATTAGTTATTCACTCACCCTCGAGGCTTCCCAGGTGTATATGACTCTCTTCTTTCAGAAGAATCCAATCAGTTACATTAAAAATAGTGCTGTCAAACAATTAATTATGTTTTTGTGTGTGTGTACTGTGTATATTTATTATGTATATATAAATACACAAACATGCATGTATATATTTAAGAAAAATATGTTTATATATTAAATATAAATAAGAATATAAATGTAAATATTTTCTAAATATATTCTGTATGTGTGTGTATTTATATATACATAATAAATATACACAGTTCTCATACATACAGTATATTATGTAAACAAAAACCTTTATTTTGGATGCGATTAATCGTTTGACAGCACTATTTATTACCTTAAAATCTCAGGGGGAACTTAAAGTAAATATGCCAGTAAGTAACTTCTAATATACTTACTTCAAGTATATTAGTATATTAGCAACACTTTAGAAACCACCAGAACACTTTAGCAACACCCTAGCAACCAACCAGCAACCCGAGCAATGCCCAGGCACCACCTATCTCATTTTACTGTAATACAATTGGTATTTTTGATGTAATACTGCATTATAATGGATATTAATTGAACTGTAAAATACTACATACAATTTAGGGTCTTTTTTTACAGTAATAAAAATTAGATTTGTTGTCTGTAAATGAATTAATAAAGCTTCATTTTCTTCACTCAAACTATAATTTCTTATTTACTTCTGTTGGATTTGTGCACGTGTTCTTGACGTGTTTGCACGCCTGCTTCATCATGTGGTAATGCAGAAAATATAAGACTTGTCCTGACAAATCAGCTTTATGTCTGGTTGTTTCCCACGCACTCATTTCTTGTGCCTGCGGTGGGAAACGTCTTTGGTTTGGGTTTAAGGTGATAATGAATGGTGTGATTTATGATGTCAGACACAGGGACAGGCCTTTCCTGCTCTTCCTGTCGCTGGCACACGTGCACACGCCCCTCTTTGTGTCCGAGGGCTTTGCCGAAAAGAGCAAACATGGGCTGTACGGGGACAACGTGGAAGAAGCAGACTGGATGATTGGTAAGTGACGAGAAAAGAAGAAAGCATCATTTCACGAATCAAATATAACAATTAAAGTGATCGTTCACCCAAAAATGAAAATGTGCTGTTGATTTACTCTCCCTCAGGCCATCCGAGATGTGGGTGACTTTTTTGATTCAGTAGAACAGTAAAGACGATTTTTAGCTGAACCTGTGGTTCTTGGTGATTGATAAAGTGTAAGTCAATGGCTACCGGGACTTAAAAAGTCAAAAAGAACATAAACAGGCAATGCACAATTAATCCCCGTGGCTCCCGATGATAATATTGAGGTCTTATGAAGCGAATCAATCGGTCTGTGCAAGAAACTGAACATTATTTACAACATTATTACTGTAATCCAGAGCCTCAGGAAAACAGTCCAGTCTGTTGAATCACTAATTGAATCAGTTCACCAAATCGGACTGAATCGTCTGAATCAGTTCACGGCTCAAGCAGCACAGATCTACAAGTTACTCAATCAAAACTCAGTTTCAGATGCCTGATGATCACAATGAGACAAAATAGCGGCAGATCTGATCCTGAGATGAATGAACTGATTCCGCTGATATGCGCATGCGTGAACAAACACTTGAATGAAGGGGCAAAATGAATGTTTTTATGGTTTCTCATGGTTTATCTAAAAAGGTGAGCTGATGAAGACTAGTTTATTCACTTAATATGCTTTAGACATGGAAAACATCCATGTTTCACATCATTATTGGGGTGCTTTAATTATATAATTGCGAATACATGATGTCATTGCATGATTGCATGAACAAATTAGTGAATTGAATCAGTTCATTAAATCAAAGAATCAGCTCACAGAAAATAATCATATTTCCCTGTTTGTCTGAGATTCTGGATTACAGGTAATAATTTTATTGTAAGTAATGTTCAGTTTCTTGCACAGACTGATCATTTCACTTCATAAGACTTCAAAATATTATCAGGAGCCACAGGGATTCATTTTGTGTTGCCTGTTTATGCTTTTTTGACTTGCATTTTATGAATCACACGGTCTCAGCTAAACATCTTCTTTACTGTTCTACTGAAGAAGAAATGTCACCTACATCTTGGAAGGCCTGAGGGAGAATAAATGAACAGCATATTTTCATTTTTGAGTGAACTATCCCTTTAAGTGAACAAACTCAAGTAACCTCAGATCACACGATCACAGATTATTGACTCAGGGTGAATAACTTGTGTTTGATCACAGGTAGGATGGTGGAGACCATTGAAAGACTCGGCCTGTCGGAGAAAACCTTGATGTACTTCACCTCTGACCACGGTGGCCACATCGAAGATGGTCCAAAAGGAGGCTGGAACGGAATCTATCGCGGTACGAAACACAAAAGCAGACATTTGGAGGAATGTTGATGCTGAAACTACATGATTTTGTGTCATTACTGACCCTCTTATGTTCAGGTGGTAAAGCCATGGGCGGCTGGGAGGGAGGAATCCGAGTGCCGGGAATATTTCGCTGGCGTGGGCGTCTCACTCCGGGACGAGAAGTGGCAGAACCAACGAGTCTGATGGATGTTTTTCCCACAGTGGTGAAGCTGGCAGGCGGAGCGCTACCGGAGGACAGGTACAACACCAGAGCATACATACTCAACACTATATTCCTCTGTCAGACAGCATCTAGTGCCGCAGAAAACACACATTTAACCTTTGAGGATTTAGAGCATTGCAATAATACATAATATATTAGTATAGCCTAGCAACTTCCTAGCAACCACCCAGAAACACCCTAATATTAACGTAGCAATGCCAAACAGAGTATCTTAGCAACCATAAAGCAACTACATAGCAACACTTTAGCAGAAACACTCTACAATTTAGCATCCACATACCAACACCCTAGTATCACCATAGCAACACCCTAGCAACCACCCAGAAACACCCTAGTATCACCATAGCAACCACCTAGAGAAGCCTGTATGATGTGTAAGTGCAGTCTGTGTGTTTGTGATTCTGTGAGGATTCTGGACGGTCGTGATCTGATGCCTCTGCTGGAGGCCAGAACTAATCGCTCGGAGCACGAGTTCATGTTCCACTACTGCGGCATGTACCTGAACGCTGTACGCTGGCACCCGCCCCACAGTGAGTGACACACACACACACACACACACACACACACACACACACACACACACACACACACACACACACACACACACACACACACACACACACACACACACACACACACACACACACACACACACACACACACACACACACACACACACACACGCACACACACTATTTCAAATAAATGCTGTGTTTTTGAACTTTCTATTCATCTGTGAATCCTGAAAAATAAAATGTATCACGGTTTCCACAAAAATATTGAGCAGCACAACTGTTTTCAACATTGATAATAATCAGAAATGTTTGTTGAGCAGTAAATCAGTATATTATTATGATTTCTGAAGATCATGTGACACTGAAGACTGCAGTAATGATGCTGAAAATACAGCTGCGCATCACAGAAATAAATTACAGTTTAACATATATTTTAAATTGTAATAATTCCATGATTTCATAATTTTTACTGTATTTTTGATCACATAAATGCATTCTTGGTGAGCAGAAGAGACTTGTTTCAAAATAATTAAAAATCTTACCGACCCCAGGCTTCTGACAGGTAGTGTGTCTCACTGCTTTTATATTTTTATCGAGTCATTGAAACAGAGTTTGAACTGATTCACAGAAATTAATCAAATTTATCAGCTTAAAGTTTGAATATTAAATAATGTCAGTCTGAATACTGTCATTATGGAATGCCAAAGCTGCCTGGAAATATATATATATATATATATATATATATATATACACACACACACACAAATAAATCTAAAATAATGAAAATAAAAATAAAATAATTTCTATTTTTATTTCCTTATGTATAATTGTATTTTTTTATTTACATTTATTTATTTCCACATTTATTTATTTCTTCATTTCTTTGTCCATATGGAAATGACGGGGGTTTTACTTGATTGCAAACGGAGCAATTAAGCTCAGAGTTGTGGCCAAAGCAAGAAAGCTTTGAATTATTTATACATTTATTTATTTATTTTTGTTATATTACATTTCCTTGTATGTTCATTTATTATTTTGGCAGCTTTGGCATTCCACATGTCATACTCACAAAACAAAGACGAGGATGAATCATGAAAATCGTCATCTTTAGGAAACCTAACAGACAAATATAACACTTTAAAATCATATGTGATATTTACAGTATATTAATTGAGTATATTACCCAGTTGTGCATAACAGCAACACATACTGAGACAGATATTATAACCTAAAGTGTAATTGTTTTTGCACTAATCAAGACTAAACATGACCTCCTCAGGTGAATCCATCTTCAAGGTGCATTTCTTCACACCGAACTTCTCTCCCGCGGGAGCCGTGGGCTGCTACGACATCAACATCTGCTTGTGTCACGGAGCGTTTGTGACGTATCACAGGCCCCCGCTGGTGTTCGATCTCAGCAGGGATCCGTCAGAGAGCCGTCCGCTGGCGCCGGACACCGAGCCGCGCTTCTCTGAGGTGCTGGAGCGGGTGGAGCGGGCCGTGACGGAGCACCGCAGGACCCTGGAGCCGGTGGAGAAGCAGCTGAGCTGGGAGAAGGTGCTGTGGAAGCCCTGGCTGCAGCCCTGCTGCGGGATCTTCCCCTTCTGCTCCTGCGAGGAGGACACCGACACGGAAAACACACAATACACACATTAAAGAAGAGAACTGCAGCCTGTTCTCTTATATCCCACCATTCATACTGTTTAGTCTCGCAATTCTGACTTTTTTCCACAGAACTGCAAGTTACAAAAAATGCAATTGTGAGTTTTTATATATTGTGATTTTTGAGGGGTTTTTTTACCCTTTTCTCAGAAACATACTGCTATTTTACATATCACAACTTTAACATTTTTTCTCATAACTGCAAGTTTACATATCACTTTTTAAAATTTTCCTCAGAATTGTGAGTTATAAAATTGCAATTGCGAGTTTACTCCTTGAAGTTCTTTCTTTTTCAAAATTGCAAGATTATGAAATTGTAATTACACGTTTGATTGAATGAACGTGATGATTTAATATGAAGAGGATCAATCCTACTGTACCACATACTGTCAGCTCTTCATTATTTTATGTCTGAATGTACTGGTGAAGTATTAAAGTTTGGAAATATTTTTACATTAAACATTTTTTTTTAAAAAGGGAAATCATATTAGTTGCTTTTCTTTGATCACAATAACACAATATAATTAAAGTTAGATGTTATTTTGTGATGTTCTGTGGTTTTAGTTTGTTTGTGTTACTTAAAATGTTGATCAAAATCATTAATAAAACATCTGAATCTGACATTAATGACTGACTTTATGAAGCTTGATGAACATGAACATGCTCTTGATGAACTCAGTCTGTCCAGCAGAGGGCGCTGCAGCTGCACACAGAAACTGAACAGACACAAATCATTTCATATTTGAACAGAAACACCACAGATGTGTATTTCCTTCTGAAGCATGTCCTATACAAGTGAAGAAGAAAAACACAGGTTGAAGTCATAGTGCATGTAACTTACCACAGACTTAAATCTTTAAGGCAGGAACAGAACTTAAGTTTTTAAGTTGACGATATTGGCTTTTTTCTTTTGAATCTCACAGTTCTGACTTTCTTCTCTGAATTGGGAGTTATAAAATTTCAATAGCGAGTTTTTTCCTCAGAATGTGATGAATGATGTCATGAATGATGTCAGAAATATGTGCATGTTCAATATTTCTTCTAACGTTTACATATTGGATTATTGCTCTTTTCTTGCATATACTGAGCCATTCATAACTGCTTGTATACTATGAGAAAGCAGCTCTGATTTCCATCTAGTCTCATGTGAGAAACTCTTGATTATCAACAAACTCTTTTCCTCACAATTGCAAGGTTTTATCTCACAATTCAGACTTGCACGTTTACATCTTGAAATTTTGACTTTTTTCCTCAGAATTGCATGATATTTAATTAAAATTGCAAGTTTACATCTCAATATTCTCAGTTAAACGTAGTTATTTCTTTTCTTGCACATATGCCATTTACAGCCGCCTTTCTACTATAACAAAGCAGCTTTGATTTCCATCCTTAACAACAAACTCTGATCCACAATGCAGCTTCTTCTAGACATGAAAGACAACATCTGACCGACATGCAAACAGCAAACTACAGTTTGTTTGCTCTTTAATGTCAGGTTTATCTTATTATAGATGATAAGACAGCAAACTGTAGAGAAAACAGCACAGAAATCCAGCTGAGCCTCTGAGTCTCTTTCAAAGATTTGATGAATTTGAAAGAGTTTGTCTGGCCTTTATGAGCCGTCAGATTCCTGCTGCGTTCACGAGAGACGATCCTTTAAATCCAGCCATTCAGAGACATTCATTTCATTCAAATTCATTCAATTCTATCAGTGTCTGTGATTATTGAGGCAAATACGCTCGAGAGTCCATCTGTCTGACTTTTGGGGTTTTCTCTTTTCTTCTACAATAAAACAGTTGCCTATTAAAATCTGCGGGGAGCTGAGAAATGTCTTTGATATTGTTTCTGTCTGTCTGTCTGTGAGGAAAATAACTAATAAAGATGGAAAAAGACTCAAATACAGCAATTGTTTCAGAGGCACTTATGTTCAAAGTTGCTGATAATATTATGATTTTCATCCTTCTGATCTTGCTGGACAGATCTAACAGATATTATAACATATGTAATTCATAACAGCTATGAACTGATTAAAAACATCCCAGGCCAAATACAAGCTATTTAGTTCATATGCATTCATTTACTGTATTTTACAGCATCTGAAACAGCTGTTTTTATATTGTAAAAGCAGCACAATTAAATTTGGTTAAACATGCAATCCGATGCAATATTGTTGGATCATTGAGTTTGAATTAGTTTTTATTGTAATATAGTTTTTATTTTAATTTTAGCTAGAGTTTTAGTAATTTTGTTGCATTTTTGTATTATTGTCACATTTCTGTTGTATTTGGTTTCTCTGTGTTTCAGTTTGCCTGTGTTCCCTTGTTTGATTCCATGGTTATTAGTTAATTAGCTCCACACCTGTTTCAGTTCTCCCTATGTTTCTAGTACTGAAGTCCTGTGTTCTCTGGTCCTTTGTCTATTATTGTTTGTCTACGTGTTGTGCTACCCTTTGCTCCTGGATTCCTTTGTTTTCACTTTGTGGATTATATTAAAAGACTGTTTATTGGAATACTCCTGCGTTGTGTGCTTTTACTAACACTTAACCGTTACAATTATCTTCTACATGTCTAGACAGTTTTTATTTTATCTATATCTTTTTAGTTATTTTGTAGTACTTCCAGTTAAACTAAATGAAAATGGGAAATATTTCCATGGCAAATAGCTGAAATAAAATAAGCTGAAGTGTTTATATATATATATATATATATATATATATATATATATATATATATATATATATATATATATATATATTACATTTTATTTCATTTTAACATTTATTCGAAGTAACAAAAATGGTTTTAGTTTTATGGCTTTAGTTTACGTTAACTATAATAGCACTGATTTTATGCAACCAAACTAATATGTGTTTATAATTAAACTTTTTGGTAACATTTTATTTAAAGCCTTTATATATAATAATGCATTATAAAAGTATTTTTTAATTTTAATGTCATTAATTATTTGCTTGTTATAATACATCAAATGATGTCATGAATAATTACAACCACTGTTATAATACATTATAATACTTATCTATTCATTGTTACACATTTAGAAAGTAAAATGCATAAAAACAAGACAGACAACCAGTTTCAGATGTAACAAGGAATCTACAAATATTATAATGCTTACTTTGGCTACAGTTGATAGTGAAAGATTTAATGCATCACTACATGCATTATGATACTGTCAGGGAGTCACAGTCACCGTCAACCACGCTCACCAGATCCCAGTCCCCTGATTATTGACCAGCGCCACCTGTCAGCACTCATCTAGAGCACTATATCCCTGCACTCCTCCCGCACAGACACTGTCTGCTCTTGAACATGTGTAGAATGTAGAAAGTGCGAGTACAGCGAGAGTTGGCGGAATGGATATGTAGCAACGGGACGTGTTGTTGCGTCCGGGGTACAGTTACGGCTGTAACAATAATCACTGTGCCAGGGGCGTAGCAAGCTTTTCAAAAGTGCGGGGGATGGATGTGGTTTGTTTGTTAACAATAAAAACGATGAATACAATGACAGAAGGGTACAAAAGGTATAACATACAAGATATAAAGAGCTTCCCATTTCCCAAATCGAAAACAAATTTCTAAAAAATAACTTGAAGCTTGATCGGATGTGTCTAATAGTCAAGTCAAGTCACTATTATTTGTATAGCGCTTTTAACAATGCAAATTGTGTCAAAGCAGCTTTACATCAGCTTGATATAAAACTGGGTGGCATTACGCTTAGGGAGCGGGGTTAAGTTGGTTTTGTTTTCGATATTCGTGACACATTCAGCGATAAACGCCAATAACTTCAAAACGACTTGCCCTAAAAAAGTCTAAACGGTGTGACCGCCAAAAGGGCAAAGCTTATCACGTTTCACAGCCTTCTTTTTCGGTATTTTCGCTCTATATAATAAGCACTGCCCCGCACAAGCCGCGCAATGTGCATTAAGCCGGGAGAGCTCGCTCTCTGTGGAGCTTTCAGTAAGGGACCATGGGGAAAGTGCAAGTTTTCTTCGTTTAATGCTATAGCTCAGTGGGCGTTGTTTTTGTAATAGCTTCGTAGTTAAAGGTATGGAGCCCCTTAAAGGACATTGTGGTGGGAAAAATTCGGGGTGAGTGGAAAAAAATAGGGTGGGAGGAAAAAATAATTTTCAAATGTTTTGCGTTCTCTCGCAAAACATTTGCGTTCGGACAAACTCTTCCTGTTTACTTTGCAGCTTGCAGTGGTTACAGCTCTGTATGTTCACAATGGAGCGGTTCATAGAGTTTTATTTTGAACTTCAGAGTAATACAGTCAGTGCTTATTTCGAGGCACGGTTTCGGGACATTCTAAAACGCTTAATGTGGCTTAATGTTTTAAAACAGTGACATTGGAGGACTAAATTCGATAATAATAAATCCTGATGAAAATTATTAGGCTAACACTAATAACCTTATTAATAATATTACTATTAATAAATCAGAATATGAACGCAACGCCCTGCATGTTAAGCCTTTTCTTCCCCATAGAAAACGCTTAAGGTAGGCTATAATGAAAGGTTCAGCTGGTATGTTCACAATGGAGCGGTTCATAGAGTTTTATTTTGAACTTGGATTCAAATAAATTAATAAGTCAGTGCTTAGTTCAAGGCACGGTTTTGGGACATAATAAAACGCTTAATGTGGCTTAATGTTTTAAAACGGTGACTTGACTTCTGGGCTATTCTCCTTTATTAATAGTAATATTATTAATAAGGTTATTAATATAAACCTAACAATTTTATTAGTATTTATTTTGATCGAATTTGGTCCTAATGTCACTGTTTCCTGTAGCTCAAATAGTAGAGCATGGCGCTAGTAACGCCAAGATCATGGGTTCGATTCCCAGGGAAAGCAAGAGCTGATAAAATGTAAAAACTGTAACTTGAATGCAATGTAAGTCGCTTTGGATAAAAGCGTCTGCTAAATGTAATGTAAATGTTTTAATACATTAAGCCACATTAAAGCGTTTTAGAATGTATCAAAACCGTGCCTTGAACTAACCTGATTGTATTTCTTTATACTTGAGTCAAAGTTCAAAATAAAAACTTTATGAACCGCTCCATTGTGAACATACCAGCTGAACCTTTCATTATAGCCTACCTTAAGCGTTTTCTATGGGGAAGAAAAGGCTTAACATGCAGGGCGTTGCGTTCATATTCTGCTTTATTAATAGTAATATTATTAATAAGGTTATTAGTGTTAGCCTAATAATTTTCATCAGGATTTATTATTATCGAATTTAGTCCTCCAATGTCACTGTTTTAAAACATTAAGCCACATTAAGCGTTTTAGAATGTCCCGAAACCGTGCCTCGAAATAAGCACTGACTGTATTACTCTGAAGTTCAAAATAAAACTCTATGAACCGCTCCATTGTGAACATACAGAGCTGTAACCACTGCAAGCTGCAAAGTAAACAGGAAGAGTTTGTCCGAACTCAAATGGTTTTGCGAGAGAACGCAAAAGTTTTGAAAAAAAAATTTCCTCCCACCCTGAATTTTTTCCACTCACCCCGAATTTTTCCCACCACAATGTCCCGTAAGGGGCTCCGTATAAAGGGCCTATAGACATGAAACCTGTGTCAATCAACAGAGGGGGGCAGTGGACATTTTTCACAACCTTCCATTTTACCCCTAGTGGCTGATTACGGAATTGCATGTCCAAAATTAACATTCTTTTTGTAATAACTTTCATCAGCAGGAAGATAGTGACATGAGATCAGTGTCAATCAATAGAGGGGGACAGTGGACATCTTTCACAACCTTCCGTTTTACCCCTACTGGTAGAAAAGGGAATTGCATGTCCAAAATTAACATTCTTTTTGTAAAAACTTTTTACATCAGGGAGACAGATACATGAAACCTGTGTCAATCAATAGAGGGGGACAGTGGACATTTTTCACAACCTTCCATTTTACCCCTAGTGGCTGATTAAGGAATTGCATGTCCAAAATTAACCTTCTTTTTGTAATAACTTTAGTCAGCAGAAAGATAGTGACATGAGACCAGTATCAATCAACAGAGGGGGACAGTGGACAATTTTCACAACCTTCCATTTTGTGATTTTATATGCAGTGATGATATCACTGCGGTAAAACTCAACTTATTAACTCTGGGGGAGTTGGTGCATGAGCCTGTTTCTAAAAATAAGGGGAGTGTACCTTTAAACCTTATTGTAAAGCATTATCAAAGGTTTATATTTTGTTGTCTGTGTGCGTGTTGTTTAACCATTTCATTGCTGTAACCCTTAAAACCAGACTGTCACAGGGTTAATATTAATGCATGTGCCCGCTGTGCACCGCTTTCCTAATGACACTGGAGCATGGCGGTTGCACTGGTGACTTGGGCTCGTCATTGCAGCTTGAAGCAATTTGTACTTTAATTTAGTAATGGCATTTTCCACCAGGGAGATATGAAAGCAGTGTCAGTTAATAGAGGGGGACAGTGGTCAACTTACACAACCTCACATTTAATCCTTACTGTTGCACAAGGTAGTTGCATTTACAAATCGTACCTTATTTACATCCTTACAATGACGAAATTGATGTAATGCAGAATTTTCCGGTTAGTACTGTAAACTAATTAGAAACAACAACAGCCAACAGTACAATAGCCAATAGCCTTTGACAGAACTGGTATTTATACACTGATTTTAACTATATACTGATTTTAAAATTTACTGATTTTAACATTTATAAGGAACTGATCAAAACAAAAAACAACAACAACAACAAAAAAACACAAGAGTAAACAATATGTTTTAACACCTACACTTGCACAGTACTTTTTACTTACAGTAAACACACAACCACTTTCTTGTCTTCCATTTGTGTACCTCTTTTTTCGTCATGCCGAGACAGACAGAGTGGTACCATCTTTCACAGTTGCTGCACTGAATCTAGTTGAAATAAAAATTGTCACAAGTAAACTTAATTTTTAATTATATTGAACATATTAAGTTTTAAATTTTCTGTACTACATTCTTTTAATACTCCATTAATAAGAAAGTAATAGTAATGTCAGCATAAACACATCAAATTAAAATGTACACAATTGAACATACAGTAAAAATATTAAAACTTTTTGATCATTATTTACCTAAAGCAATGTAATGTCATTTCTAGATTAACTGCATACTAATTATCTATTTAGTTGAAATAATTTAACATTTGAGATCTACAGATTGTATAATAGCTCATCTAATTACTAATTTCTCATTGAAAAGGACACAAACCCATGTGTTCAGACCCACGCTTCCAACTGGAGACTCTTTTCCACACAGGGAGCAGTGCTGTTTGGGGTTGAATACTGAAAATACAATATCACAAATCAAAGTTTTATTTTAACCGTTTGGTCAGACAGACCAGTGTATCGACAAACAGATAGACAGACAGACAGACATATAGGTAGATGGATGGATGGATGAGACAGAGACATACATATGGATGATTAAATGGATGGACAGACAGACAGATGTATAAATAGCTGGATAGATGGACAGACAGCCACAAAATGGTGACCAATGTTATTGGCTAAAAATGATTTTAATTCTGTTATTTCTATTTATTGGAGTAGTGTGTCAGTACGAAATATCAGTTTACATTTCCAAACATATATTTTGCCATTAATTTTAACAAATCAGTGAAATGTTTGTCTGGCAACAACCAGTGCTCCACACAGACATCTGATTTACTCGATAATCATTGAGTCTGTCTGAAATGACATTAAGATTATCAGAATAAATCCTGAAGAAGTGTGGCAATTTCTCCAAGATGTTTAAATAACCCTCGTGAACTTGTGTGAAAACACAGTAAAATGAAGATGCTGTCAAAAATTGTCATAAATATAATTTATTTATCAATTAACTTCTGTTAACTAAAGTAAATCAACATTTGGTGTGACCATACTTTGTGTTTAGCTCAGCTTTTGACCTCGGTGCACTTGCACATAGTTTCTCAGGAGCTTTGCAGGTAGCTTTCTTGAAGCGTCTTGGAGTTGCTACAGTTCTTCTGGATTTATTCTGTCTCAGTTTGTTCAGTTTCTTCATGTAATTTCAGACAGACAGGATGATGATGAGATCAGATCACTGTGTGGAGCACAAAATTCTGACTGCATTATTAAAAGTGATTGCTAAATGAAAGTGTGGAAATGTATGCTGAAATTTTCTACTGACAGCTACAGATAAAGATATAGATAACTGACTTTAAACAATTTAAAGCTTCTGAAAATTATAGTGTCACCAGGTAGATGAGGTAGAGGTAGATGGATAGATTTACTAGCAGGAAGACCATAATTAATACAGAAATGTGCACAGACAATCAGGTGCCAAATAAATCTTTGATCTTAGACAATTACGTTTTTTTTTTTTAAAGTTCTTATAGACCTTTCATTCGTTATTCTGTCATGACACAATAGTTATTAAAACTATTTAGAATTTTAAGCATCAGGAAGATACTAGTTAATTAAATGGCCATGCGGGATGGCAAGTTGACCTATATGTGTTGAATGCAAAATCCAGGCTTAACAAAACATACACCAAAAACACCACAGTTCTGCAAAAAGGGAGTGCTGAAAAATAAATAAATAAATAAATAAATAAATAAATAAATCACTGTAATTCTGCTTCAATATGATTCATTAAGTTTGCAATTGTGTCCGCATGAATGCATCTTTTAATCAAATTGAAATGGCCTTTAATGACAAGAATAGAAAGATTGTCATATCATGATCAAAATAATATCAACAATAAGCTACTTTATGTCTTACATTTTGTACCCATCACCTGAGGGAATAAAAATTGGGTTTGATTCCAAATCAATTGCAACACTTAATTTATGATTTATGTATGTTAGTATCTTAACTGTTAATATATTAAAAGTCTATATACAAATAGTGCAGCAATCAAAATAGTTAAATTAGGTGATATGTAAAGACAAAGACAATGATTTTTATACTTTAACAACTTTTATAAATACACATGTCTCTGTACATTAGGTCATGGAGAACTATAAAAATTACTTATAGTTAATATATATATATATATTTTAAATGATACATCTTGTCATACAGCATGATCTAAGTTAGTTTATGGTTAAGTAGTACTTTTATTTATTGTAGTCTTTACATTGTTAATACATTAAATAAATTTATGCATATATACCTACATTAAATAGATATATTAATATATATATATATATATATATATATATATATATATATATATATATATATATATATATATATATATATATATATATATATATATATATATATATATATATATATATATATATATTTTTTTTTTCCAGGTACCTTTATTTGTAATTGCATAGATATAAAAACATACATTGTTGACAAGGATTGTGTTATATGCAGTGAAGTGAAGTAAAGCGACATGATGGTGAAGTATAATAACCCATACTTGGAATTTGTGGAGTTGTGCATTTATCCCATCCACATGCACACAGCATATACTTTGTATATTTACAAAATACTCCTGTAATTGTGTCAACAATGTATGGTTTATGTCTATGCATCTTTTCTAATTTCATGTTAAACAATCAAAAGAAATGTGTGTATTTTAAATGGTCTTCAGAAGAACTTGATACACTATTTCGACAAAAGTATTGGGACACACTCTTCTAATGAACATCATTTACTATTTCAGTCATTTCCATGAGTACAAATGTGAATGGTAAAGCATATAATTTTAATGTAGAGAATTTTGTTTTTTTAATTTAATAGAAATAGTTCGGACAGGACCCTTTTCTATTCTAACATGAATCATTTCTCAAAAAGAAATGATTGATTCAGTCAGTGCAGAACAACTTGAATAGTCTGCAGAAAGCACATCCCAGTCTCAGCTGAACACCTCTGGAGTGACTTTAAATGCAAACCTTGAGCCAAAAAATCATCAGTAAACAACAATGACTTGTGCATATGGGTACAGTCATTTTAGACAATTTTAAAACTTCTGCAACAGAGATGGAAATACAATTTTTAAATACATAGATTTCGTTTTCATCTTTGTTGCCAAAATTTCTGTTCTAAATAAGTGGTGTCCCAATACTTTTTGTCCATATAGTGTATGTACAAGTCATTGATGTTTAGTGATGAGTCTGTTTCAATGTCTGCGTTTAGAGTCAAACCAGAGGTGTTCAGCTGGATTTATGATGTGGCTTTCTGACTGAATAAATCATTTCTTTTGGAACCTTGCCTTATACACAGAGGCATTGTCATGTTGGAATAGAAAAGGGAACAATCTATTGCTGTAATACTTATGTGGAATACCATTATATGCTTTATCAGTAACATTTGTACATGTGGAAATTTCAGAAGTTTGTGAAACAGAATTTCCAGAGGTAAATAAAAAATAGAAATTTGAAAAATGTTTTTTGACCTTGAATGAAGTATTCATTTGAAAATAATTTTGATTCAAGCCATTATGATTACCGAGGTATAAACTGAAAAACCGAATATATCTACTACAGTTCTGAAAAGTGTCTGATTGGGTGCCTGAGCAATGGGGTTCATTTAGATCCTTTTCATCAACTTTGAGAAAACGTTTATGGCTTTGGTGTCTGATGTCTTGACAAAGGATCTCTGCAAATATGACATGGTTCTAGTGCTTTGACCCATAATAAGAAGAATAAATAAACAGTGTCTTCTTAGTACCATTCTAAAGCCTTCATAATAATGAAAATTAAACTATACACACATTAAAATATCTATTGATCGATTTCAAGGAGGCTTGGCATTTTACGCCCATATAAGTAGTAAAAGAACACCCACAGTAAAAGATCAGTGCTAGAGTATTATTGATTGTATTATTGATTACAATACATACCTGATGATTTTAGGATTGTTACAGCATCTCCTCACGCAGCTCTGACAGGAGGCGCTTATTGGAAGGTATGATGATTTCAGATGGTATCATTGGAAAAGCCTCCACTGTCTCCTTAGCCATCTGTTGGTTACATAAATATAATAAAATAAACTTGCAAAATGAATTAGACATAGCAGAATAGGAAATTTATATATTACACTATTGAAGTTATGCAAAAATGAGTGTTGTTCCAAGGCTACATTAAATTGTATAGTTACCTGCATGACATAAATGCCACAGCTGTAACCATCTTTCTGTATGTTGTGGGTCAAGACACCTGTTGTCCATTTCACATCCACCCAGTCTGTTTTATTATGAACTATCTGCCGCATCTTGAAGTATTGTCTAAACATATGTGAGAATTGTATATTCTTGCATTTACAATTGGTCAATATGTCACTAAACTATCACCTACGATGTTAAGAATCGTACTTCATATTGTACTGGCTGAGAATTAATAAATCATAAATAATATAATACCTGAATCTTTTAGCAGCAAGTTCAGAATCTTTTTCTTCATCATTCCCTTGGGGATCCACCACAAAGGCTTTCTGCAATGTCCTATTGAGATACTATTAAAAACATTTAGTTTTTTCTCATAAGTAATGAGCTGTGTTTTGATAATTGTTTTACACACCAGAAATTTCCAGTGGTTACTGTGTACTTGCATGAATCCAATGATGGCATCATAGTTCTCAAAGTTGACCTGCAAACAAGATGAAATATACCACATTAATTGGGCTTGTCCTTCTGACCTTTTCATTGTGCAACGAATAATAACTGTAAAGTCTAACCTGTTTGTAACTGTAATTTGACATTGTAGACCTCTCCCCAAATACATTGACACCGGCATAGTAGTGGTTGAATAAAAATATTTTTCTTCCACAGTCTTTTGAATTCAACAGTGTTTGGAAGTAGCATTCAATAACCTGATAACAATAAAGAAAATTAAATTTATGCCCTTAAAATTTATTACAGTATTTTTTTATATGTATTTTTAATTATAAGACTACCAGTACTGACACTGAACCCCAATGACTGTTTAATTTTTTTAAATTCAATGTACAATTTATAAAATGTATACAACAATCATTATGTTGTAATAAGACATAATGTACATTCTGTGTATATATTTACACTTCAAGTAAAAAAATACATGCTGAAATTTAAGTTCAAAATCTCATCTAGCATTTACAATGGTAGCTAATGTAAATCCTAACTTTTCTAACTGTACATCAAGGCTTGCAAAACAATGGTGGACATATAATTACCTCCCCATTCAACCAGTTGTGTGGTTTGAGGCTTTTGAAATCTGTTATGTGCAATGTATATATTGCATCCGTGTCAAGTGACTGCACCACTGCAACTACTACTTCACTGTCCTTTGAATTCCAAGAAGCCTAAAAAACATTATATTGTAGAGAAAAAAATAAATAATTTAATGCATATTACACAAACACTGCACAAATAGAAATGACCAAAGATTTAGCATTTATTTGATCATAGCGCTGGAACTTTGTGTACATTTTTATGAACTTCCTTCATCCTTCATCCTGAACATCATAGGCAAAACACTTCCATAAAGAATTGGTATAGGAATTTTTTTTTCTTTTCGTTTTTCTTTCTGCTAAGTTCTACAAGTTCTATAATTTCTTGTTGTCTACAAGTGAAATGATAAATAAAAGGTCTTTATATATATATTAAAAGCATGAAGCTTTATCCATAGTGGATATTTTATGCAGATATGTAATAAAGTTAGTGAAATTATCTTTTAACAATTGTCACACACACATTTTTTTTTTTTTTTTTAAGTTACATCGTGACGTATTGTCAAGTATGGCGACTCTGCATTTAACCCATCCAAGTGCACACCGAGTGCTGTTCATTCACAATCCCCACCGGTGCGAGAATCAAACTGGCAACCTTCAGGTTACAAGCCTGACTCCCTAACCATTAGGCCACAACTTACCTGTACAATGTCATCATGACTGGCATGAGTTGTGGCCTCAGTGTCTGTTTTTTCCTTTTTGCCTTTGTGCTTTGTTACAGAAGCTTTTGATGCCTGTGAAAACAAACAGAAGATAATTAACATTTACCTGTTGTTGTGAAACACACTGATAATATTATAGACTATGCGTAATATAACATGTCGTCATGTGCCAAAAGTTCACTTAGTCTTACCTGTGAAGTGTCTGACACAACCTCATCACTGTCTGTTCCTTTGATTTTGTTTTTGGGCTGTGATTTTGATGCCTATGAAAACAAAAAGAAGATAATCAACATTTATGTGTAGTTGTGAAACTACAAATGTTAAATAGTTTATATGTATTTAAATATGTTGTCATGCCCGTGAAGTAGTCTTACCTGTGAAGGTTTTGATGCTCCTTTGACCTGGTGTGGTTTTATCCTTCTGGACCTCTGCTGCCGAACAGAAGTTTTGATTCCTGAGAGGACAATCAAAATGGAATCAATATTTATATGTTGTTGTGATAAAAATAGCTAATGTATTATTCTATATTGTCATGCCCTTGAAAGTGCCAAAAGTTGACATAGTCTTGCCTGTGAAGTGTCTGACACAACCTCAACACTGTCGGTTTCTTTGTTTTCGGTTTTGGTCTGAGCTTCTGACGCCTATTAGAACAACCAGAAGAAAAGCTACATTTCTGTGTAGTTGTGAAAATATAAAAATATTAATTACTCTATATGTATTGAAAAATAACGTCATGCCATTGAAGTAGTCTTACCTGTGACGTTTTAGAGACTCCTTTGACACGGTGTGGTTTTGTGTTTCTAGACTTCCGCTGTCGAACAGAAGCTTTTGCTTCCTGAGAAAACAATCAAAATGTAATCAATATTTATCAATGGAATCCATGTTGTTTTGACACAAATTATTAATATAATTCTCAACATTTTCATGCCCTTGATTTGCCCTTATTCTTACCTGTGAAATTTTTGACTAAATTTTGACACAATCTCCTTCCTTACTGGACTTTGGGTGACCGACTGAAGGTTTTGATGACTACAAGAACAGACAGAAATGAAGGACGTGATGCAGTGTGTAACAATTCACTTTTCTGTTAATAATAGAACATTTTATTATGTACATGTCATCTTTCTATTGTCATCTATGTAATTATAAAAAAATGATTGGGTTTTAAAATGTTATGAATGTCTGTCCCTAATACTCACTTTTGCTTTTGGAGAAGGTATTACATCTGGTGTATGAAAGTACTTTGTTTTATTTCCTTTTCGGTCACACACGCTCTTCTTGGCCCATTTTTCTTCAGAGTCCTCCAATCTTCCTTTTTTCACACTGAAACACTTCTGTAATATTCTGTCAGGAAGGTTGTGTTGCAGAATGTACTCCCTGTACCGGCCTTGCAATGATGCATACATTTTTTGGATGAATGTTGCTGGACGATGGTGCAGTTTTTTCTGTAATATTTTATCTTTGACAATGCAGAACCAGTTTTCTGCATGACAATTTGTGTCATGGGTTTTCTGTAGTTCGTCGTCATCTCTAGACTCTTTGGCGTTGTGTCTTGTCAAATCTCCAAGCATTATCCCTGACCAGAGTGGGAAAATTGGCATATAATCTTTAATGAGAAAATCCAGTATCCCTGGAAAATGGTATTTGTTGTTGCCAATTTCTGTTTCTTCATCTGGATCTTCATTACACATGACAGTGTCAAGTACACTATCAAATTCTTTGGTGAACGGTGACCTGGCCAGTATTGTTTTCGCCTCTGGAGGGATGTAGTCATCCACTGGCGGCTTCACATCAAGTGTGTCTTCCGGAATTGTTATTCCACTAATGTGGTCATGAAGTTGTTTAAGACACTGGTTGACACACTTTGTGCTTTGTTTGGTGTAGAACACATGGCACATGAATTTGAAAAATGTCCACTGTCCCCCTCTATTGATTGACACTGTTCTCATGTCTGTATCTTCCTGCTGACCAAAGTTATTACAAAAAGAATATTAATTTTGACATGCAATTCCATAATCAGCCACTAAGGGTAAAATGGAAGGTTGTGAAAAATGTCCACTGCCCCCCTCGGTTGATTGACACTGTTCTCATGGCTGTATCTTCTTGCTGACCAAAGTTATTACGAAAAGAATGTTTATTTTGGACATGCAATTCCCTAATCAGCCACTAGGGGTAAAATGGAAGGTTGTGAAAAATGTCCACTGTCCCTCTCTGTTGATTGACAATATTCTCATGTCTCTATCTTCCTGCTGACCAAAGTTATTACGAAAAGAATGTTAATTTTGGACATGCAATTCTCTTTTCTACCAGTAGGGGTAAAACAGAAGGTTGTGAAAAATGTCCACTGTCCCCTCTATTGATTGACACTGTTCACATGTCTGTATCTTCCTGCTGACCAAAGTTATTACGAAAAGAATGTTAATTTTGGACATGCAATTCCTTCTTCTACCAGTAGGGGTAAAATGGAAGGTTGTGAAAGATGTCCACTTTCCCCCTCTATTGATTGACACTGGTCTCATGTCTCTGTCTCCCTGTTGTAAAAAGTTATTAAAAAAAGAATGTTAATTTTGGACATGTAGTTCCCTTTTCTACCAGTAGGGGTAAAATGGAAGGTTGTGAAAGATTTCCACTGTCCCCCCTATTGATTGACACTGGTCTCATGTCTCTATCTTTATGCTGACCAAAGTTATTACAAAAAGAATGTTAATTTTGACATGCAATTCCGTAATCAGCCACTAGGGGTAAAATGGAAGGTTGTGAAAAATGTCCACTGTCCCCCTCTATTGATTGACAATATTCTCATGTCTCTATCTTTCTGCTGACCAAAGTTATTACAAAAAGAATGTTAATTTTGGACATGCAATTCTCTTTTCTACCAGTAGGGGTAAAACAGAAGGTTGTGAAAAATGTCCACTGTCCCCCTCTATTGATTGACACTGATCTCATGTCTGTATCTTCCTGCTGACCAAAGTTATTACAAAAAGAATGTTAATTTTGGACATGCAATTCCCTAATCAGCCACTAAGGGTAAAATGGAAGGTTGTGAAAAATGTCCACTGTCCCCCTGTTGAATGGAACGTAGAGTTATGCATATAACTACTGTTCCCAGAAGGAGGGAAACGAGGTACAACACATGACTATGGGATATTGCGCTCTTGCGCCATCTGCTGAAGACACCTCTAATCACGCCTGAAAGGCAAATGACGCATGACGACGTGGGCGGGGCTACCTGCCCACAGCATATAAATGCGGTCGCATGCGTCCTTCCCTTTGTTCAGTCCAGCACTTCACCGAGCCTCCGACTGTGCGGGGCCCAGAGGTGTTGTACCTCATTTCCCTCCTTCTGGGAACAGTAGTTATATGCATAACTCTACGTTCCCATTCAGTCGGTTCACTCGGTACAACACATGACTATGGGACATGTATACACGCCCCGCAAAGACGCCGAACTAAACGTAAGATAGAAGCACCGTCACATACCCCTCGCTTCCTACGGGAGCGACGGCCCCTGGCTTGAGACTGCTGCGGTGAGCACTGACCGAGCCACTGTTGCTGCAGTGACATCTAGCCGGTAAAAACGAACAAACGTGTGCGGGGACGCCCAGCTTGCGGCCGCACAAATGTCCTCCACAGACACTCCCCTAAACAGCGCCCATGACGCTGCCATGCCCCTAGTTGAGTACGCGCACCCCCTCAGGCAGGGACAACCCTTTGCTTTTGTACGCTATCGCAATCGCCTCCACAATCCAGTGCGAGAGACGCTGCTTAGATAGCGGCTTCCCCCGAACCGGCCCCGCAAAACATATGAACAGTTGATCAGCGGAACGCACTGCCCACGTCTGCTCAATGTATCTGCGTAGAGCCCGCACGGCATGAAGCTTCCTGTCTTCCTCTGAGTCAATTGAGAGGTTTGATAAAGCAGGCAGCTCCAACGAGAGCGCGCTATATGCCCCGGACAAGACTTTAGGCGTATACGCTGCGTTCGGGCGCAACACCACTCTCGACCCATCCAGCGCAAACTGGACGCAGGTCGGGTGTACCGACAGTGCGTGCAGGTCGCCCACACGCTTTGCTGATGCCAGGGCCAGCAGCAAAGCTGTTTTATACGACAACATCCTAAGGTCCAAGGCCTCTAATGGCTCAAAAGGAGGTTCACACATGGCCTCCAGAACCAGCATCAGGTCCCATGACGGCACCATCGATTTCGTTACGGGCTTTAACCGTCTCGCTCCTTTAAGAAAACGAACGGCAAGTGGGTGCGCGCTCGGCGCAGCACCATGTATGCCCTCATGACATGCAGAGATGGCCGCCAGATAAACCTTCAGTGTGGAATGGGCGCGACCGTCCTCCATCAACTCTTGCAAAAAAGTCAAAATCCCTGCAATCGGGCACCGATACGGTGACAATGCTTTCCGCCCGCACCATTCTTCGAATATGCGCCATTTAAAGGCATAAAGCCCCCTCGTGGACAGCGCCCTTGCGCTCTGAATTGTGGCTACTACATCCGCAGGGAGCCCTGCTGCCATCAGCCTCTCCCTTTCAGCGGGTAAGCCCACAGTGACCACAGTTCCGGCCGAGGATGCCGAATCTGCCCCCCTGCCTGGGACAGCAGATCGTTGCATAGAGGAAGACACCACGGCGTCCCCGACAGCAACGCTATAATGCCCGCATACCATGTCTTTGCTGGCCAGCACGGGGCCACCAGAATTACTGACAGACCCTCCTGACGCACCCGGTCCAGGGTGGGCTGTATCAGGTCCACTGGTGGAAAAGCATACAGCAGGGTCTGGGGCCATGCATATGACAGAGCGTCCACCCCCAGCGGGGCGATCCCGTCTGTGATTGAAAAAAACAGCGGGCAGTGTGTGTTTTCTGCCGATGCATAAAGATCCACCTCGGCTCTGCCAAAGCGATCCCAGATCTGCGCCACTATCCGCGGGTGCAAGCGCCACTCCCTGGCCTGTGGGCCGCCTCTGGACAGCATGTCTGCCCCGCCATTCAGACGGCCCGGAACATGCACTGCCCTGAGTGACACTAAAAATTCGCTGCTCCACGTCAGGAGCTTCCACGCGAGTTGTAACAGTGGAAGAGAGCGAGTGCCCCCTTGTCTGTTTATATACGACACCACCGTCGTGTTGTCTGTTTTGACTAACACATGTCTGTCCCGCAGACGCTGGGCAAAATGTTCCAGAGCTAGAAATTCCAAATAATTTATGTGCCGTTGTGTCAGCGTCGCTGACCACTCCCCTCTTACAGAGTTCCCTTGGCACAGCGCTCCCCATCCATGTAGTGATGCATCTGTCGACACTACTATACGTGACGTAACCCTGCCCAGGGGAACCCCTTCTGACAACAGAGCGGGGTTTTCCCACGGAATCAGAGCTCGAATGCACGATGGCGTAATCATCACTTGTCTGTTCAAATGTCGCACGGCGTGCAGCCCCATGCGCAGCGCCCATCTCTGGACCGCACGCATAAAGAGGAGACCCAGTCGAACGACCGCTATCATTGAGGCCATGAGCCCCAGCAGTCTCAGTACCAAGTGAAACCGAACCCGCTTGCCCAGCTGAAACTGAGCCAGACAGCTGCGAAAACCCCTGGCCCTCCGTGCTGACAGCATAGCTGTGTTCCGTATGGAATCTATCTCTAAACCGAGATACGAAATCCGCTGACTCGGAACTAGGGCGCTCTTCTCGAGATTTATCAAGAATCCCAGAGCCCGTAGATGTGAAACAAGCACTTGCGTCTGCGACGCCGCCTGCTCTCTGCTGTCCGCGGCCAGGAGTAGGTCGTCTAAATAGGCGAACACTCTCATGCCCCGACGCCGTAACGGGGCCAACGCTGCCTCTGCGCACTTCGTAAAAATACGTGGAGCTAGGGATAGGCCAAACGGAAGGACTTGAAACTCGTATGCAGTCCCCTCGAAGGAGAACCTCAGAAATTTTCTGTGCCTCGGGTGGATTGTTATATGAAAATATGCATCGTTCAGGTCCACTGACGTAAACCAATCCTGGGGGCGCAGGGCGCACAACAGGTGGCGTACCGTAAGCATTTTGAACTTGAAACGTCCGAGGTGCCTGTTCAGCCGTCGTAGATCCAGGATAGGCCGTAAGCCCCCACTCTTTTTTGGGAGGAGGAAGTAACGGCTGTAAAACCCCTCTTCCATATCTCCTCGTGGCACCACTCGCACTGCCCCTTTGCCGAGGAGAGCCCGGATTTCCCTTCTCAGTATCGGGGAATTCCCTTCTGACACCGCGGTTGCAACTACCCCGCTGAAACAGGGGGGGCGTGACAGAAACTGCAGCTGATAACCCCACTGAATCGAGCGGAGAACCCATGGTGTTGGTGCGCATGCGCGCCACTGCTCGACGCAGGCAGCGAGGATCCCCGTCATCCCCCGGGGAATCCCTTCCCCCGCCCGCACATGCTGGATATGACATATCGCTGCATCCTTTTCCCTCGTCGGCATATGGCCAAACTGTGAGGGTAGCAGTTGTGAAACACTGTGATTTTCTTGACAAATCAACACATGAAGCGTTGTATGCTGAACGCAAAATTCCTTTATTGAAAATAAACTTAAAGTTGGGCCTGCCCTCTTGCAGGACCCTTTCTGTGTTGCGGGAAGAACGCGGCTGCCTCTGTGCCGACATTCCACCCTCCTCCGCGGGCTAGGGACCGGACAGCCCTTTCCTTCCCGAAAAGAAACCTGCTCCTTTCGCCGGGGGCAGAGGCCTCTTTCCTGGTCCTGCCTGCTGCTTGAACTGTGCTCGCCCCGCTCCCCAAACGGTCGGCCTTGGTGCTGCCGCTGGGGCCGGCCTCTTGGCCGGAGGCGGTCGGGAAGGTGCCCTGCCCCCTTGGCGTGGAGCCGACTGCTCTGGTCTGCTGAACCTCCGCGGCATTGAGCCCCTCAGCGATTCTGCCTGTTTTCTTGAGTCCTCGAATTGTGCCTGAAACGCGCCGAGGCCTTCCCCGAAGAGCCCGGAAGGAGAGATCGGAGCACCGAGAAAAGCGTTCCGATCACGCTCAGGCAGGTTCGCTAGAGTTAGCCATAGATGACGCTGCGCCACCACCGTACTGGCCATCGCGTGACCAAGCGACACCAGCGCCCCACGAGTTGCACGCAGAATGTAGTCAGCCGTAGCCCGTACTTCCCCCATGAGCGCGTCACACGGCCTTCCTCCCAACACAGCCTCGCTCAGTTCCCTCAAACAGACGGCCTGATAAGTCTGCAGTAGGGACATAGAGCTTAACGCCCTGGCTGTGCAGGCTTGATCGCTGTAGATCCTGCCGAGCTGTTTAAACGAGAATCGGCACGGACTCGTCGGGAAGGTGGGAGTATCCGCGATACCCCTATTCTGTGCAGGCGCTAGGTATGCCGCGAGAGAGTGCTCCATCGGGGGGGGCGACACCAGTCCTGCCTCTGTCGCACCCTCGAAATCTGTGAATTTATTCGCACCCGGCACTGGAGGCGGGGGTGACATGGGCTTTGGCCATGAGGACGTGAGCTCAGCCACACAATCCGGATAGAGCGGTAGGTGGGTTCTCACCACCGTCTGCACCGGAGATAAATAGAACCCCCCGAAGCGCGAGCTCTTCTGTACCGGTGGGGGGGCAGGCCATTCCACCGACAGTTTTCCTGCCGCCCTTAGGTAGAGGTCTGTGAAGGGGTCTTCCCCTGCCTCGCTACCACCCAAAGCTTCGGAGGGCATGGGAGAAACCGGGACTTGCCCTGCGTGAAAACTGTCATCGGAGAACTCCTCGCCCGCATCCAGCGAGACTGAGTCATCATCTCGACACTCCATCTCCTGATTAAACTCGGGGACCAACAGGGGAATACCTCCGGCCTCCTCGGCTTCCACACGATCACCCCAGCCTCCTGCGGTCTCCCCAAAAACAGCTAGAGCCGCCTCTGGATCAGCCTCCGAGGACAGAAGTGGGCCATGTCTGGCCGCTGCCCCAGCGAGCACACGCTCCACAAACGCTACACGGCGCTCGAGCGTGGAACGCCGGAGTTGTCGACAATGCGCACATGCTCCGGGGTTTGAGAGAGCCAGTCTAGCGTGGACAATCCCCAAACACACAGGACAGTGCTCGTGGGTATCTTTACTGGACAGTGAATACCCACATGCCATTGGACAGGGCCGAGAATCTTTTTGGTGTTTAGACATCCTACTTGAAAAAGAGTAAATTAGCCCTCGTTAGCGGTGCTAAACATGAGCCAACACACTTTTCTTTCAGTGTCTGTTTCTTTTCTCTACCTCAGTTTCCACAAAGATCACCACCGTGGGTTTTCTTTCGTGAAAACGTGGCGTGACGGTGTCCTCGCAGCACGGTGAAGAGCTGAAGAACAAAGGGAAGGACGCATGCGACCGCATTTATATGCTGTGGGCAGGTAGCCCCGCCCACGTCGTCATGCGTCATTTGCCTTTCAGGCGTGATTAGAGGTGTCTTCAGCAGATGGCGCAAGAGCGCGATATCCCATAGTCATGTGTTGTACCGAGTGAACCGACTGAATGGGAACTGGTCTCATGTCTATAGGCCCTTTAACTACGAAGCTATTACAAAAACAACGCCCACTGAGCTATAGCAAAAAACGAAGAAAACTTGCACTTTCCCCACGGTCCCTTACTGAAAGCTCCACAGAGAGCGAGCTCTCCTGGCTTAATGCACATTGAGCGGCTTGTGCGGGGCAGTGCTTATTATATAGAGCGAAAATACCGAAAAAGAAGGCTGTGAAACATGATAAGCTTTGCCCTTTTGGCGGTCACACCGTTTAGACTTTTTTAGGGCAAGTCGTTTTGAAGTTATTGGCGTTTATCGCTGAATGTGTCACGAATATCGAAAACAAAACCAACTTAACCCCGCTCGTTTAGGGCTACTGTAATACTATGCTAATTGAATGTCTGTAATCGTTCATTCAGGAGAAACTGGATCAAACACCTCCGTTCACACAGCAACATGATCCCATTCATTTTCAATGGAGAGCTGTGACCGTTGGCGACGGAATGTGGGCGTGTCAAGCGATGCGGGTCAAGCGACAAAAGTGAGTAGCATCTGCCTGCAAAAGCGGAGGCTGCATTTTCAGGACCGCAGTCCTAGGACCGCATTTCTAGGACCATAGGTTTTTAGTGACAGCGCCACCTACCGAATTAGAGGACCAGCGAAGATGGCTGACAGTCAGAGTGTGAGTATCAAATGTGAATACATTTTTATTTGTTTAACATTAAAAACAATTGTGATGCATTTCATTGGAAAGTTAACGTAGCCGCAGTGATCGTGATTTGCTAAATAGTCTTGAATGCATAGCCATCATATATTAGCCTCTAATGCTGTAAAATGAATTGTTAGCATGATAAGCCTGTGTTGAATTACTGGCAGCACAATAAACTGTAGCACGTTCGTTGTGAAAGCTTGTTAATTACTCATTGTTTTTCCATTTTAATTAAGTTAAAATAATCTTAATGTTTTAACTGTCACGTGGTCATTCAGCCTGTTTAACGTTACCCCAATATACATGTTATGAGTACGTCTCTTCATTTTGACATGGTTTTATAATGTTGGTTGAGACATATGACATTTTAATAGTCAGACATAACAGAGAGGCCATCATAATAATTGACTGTTAAAATACCACGTGTTAGATTGTGTCATTTACTGTGTACTGTACTCTATATGAAGTGCTTTCCAGGACACAGCTCAGGGCAGGCAATAGTATGACAAAAGATAAATAAATAAATTGGTCAAGAATTGGAATTGTTTTTACACAATGTCCAATGTATCCTTTTTTTAAGTGTTAACAGTATTTCTGTTAACATAGCAGTGATTATGTTCTCCATTTACTATTTCAGTGAAGTGGAAGAACTGAATAGAGTGATAGAGAAACAACTGAGAAAAGAGGGGAGAGCATCCAGGTGGTAGGTAGTGCTGCTGCGTACATCACAACGTGTGCTTTAAATATTTAAAGTCATGTCAATAATATGTTATTTCTATTCAGATTTCTTGCATCTCTCTCTATTATTTTTTTCTCAGTTCAGATGGGCTTTATTGACATGAATGTTTCAAGAAACTTTGTTCCCACAACATCAAAATAAAATTTTTCCAAATCTTTAAACAGTATGCAATAATAGTATTATGAACATTAATTAGTATGAAGATTGATATAATTATTTTTGGATCGTATATGTGTGTGCGCTCTGTGGTAACTAAGATCTTTTAAATATGAAATTTAAAATTAGAGAGTAGAACATGTTCAACTAAATGTTTCTAATTTCATTCACTTCTCTCTCTTTCTCTCTCTTAGGAGTCAGTGAAGACGTCGTCCATGAAGTTCTTTCTATGTGGTTCACATGAACAAATTTGTTTTTGTGTGTTTTCAAGATCAACTGTTGTAATATATTATTTTATAAAATATACACAATCTTAAATCTACCCCCAGAGTCATCCTTGACTATACCGTGATTCCTTGTTTATTTTATTTGAGTTATTATATTATGCTACTTAGACCCAATAATTACTCAACATTCCTAGGAACCAGGTTTAATTGCAATAAAGAAAGTAGTATTTGGGTGTAATAAAACTTTTAAAAAACTCTAAAATACTAATGTAGTTAAAACTGGGTGGAAATACTGTCTTAGTGGCACTTTTTTCAGTCCTCCAAAACTAGGGTCCTGGAAATGCGTTCCTGGGACTGCGGTTCTCCGGCTCGGTAGGTGGCGCTGTCACAAAAAACTAGGGTCCTAGAAGTGCGGTCCTAGAAGTGCGGTCCTGAAAGTGCAGCCTCCGGTATTGCAGACAGATAATGTTGACAAAAGTTAAGGATTGCTCAACTTTATGCAAATGAACAGCGAATTTCGCGAGTGACAACCAATAGGAGTGAAGAATCTGTCAGCGGCACTCACATGTCACAGTCTCGAGTGCACTCAAGACAGAGTTCCGGAGCGATCTCACTGTTGTAAATGATTTTACTGTAACGACATACAAATGATGCGTGGAAAATAAACTGTTGGCAGTCTAAAGTGAGTTTGAGTCATACACTGACGGTTCCTGTAGTTAATTATATGATGCAGTGAGAAGTTCAGCACCGGTTAATGAAACAGCACTGCTGTAGTTTATTTAACAACACTCTCCAACAGCAGAATGCTACTTTTTATTTATTTTAAATCTAATTCCTAGTCAGATTAGAATGACATCTTAGTTTAACCGGCGATAAATATAGTTTGCGATTGCATTTTCTAAAGATATTTCCAGACGTGCAGTCTACCAATAACATTAGAGCGACAGCAGTAGGAACGCCCACTAGCGTCTTCACACACAGTACAGAGTCTAGAGACATACAGCGAAAAAGTCGCTGACGGGGTGAACGTATGGAAGGCCGTTGGGGCCAAAACATGTGGGATTAATGCGTTAACATGCAATGATGATATGCAAGTATGTAAATGTAAATGTACATAGGGAGTCTGTTGTCTCCTTCCCCTTTTACTTAAAACATCAAAGCATGTGCATTGAGTCTACTTCAATCTAGGAACTAAACTTGTGTATGGCTGGAACCACTTCTTTTCTTGTATATAATACACACACACACCTTAGCAATTGAGAGCAGTTCTTTGCTGAAGATGGAGCAGGCAGTGCTGTTGACTTCAAGACCTCATAGTGTTCAAACTTGTAATGAAAACAAATGAGAGATGTATATAACACGCGTAAATCGCGTGTTAACACGCAAATACGTGTTAACGTGTTAGTACCACACGTTTTGGCCCCAACGGCCTTCCATATGAACGGGGCTTCAGACTTGAGATCACGCACGGGAAGTGACGTCATCATTTCTTTCCGCTCCACAAATAAAAGTGAAAGTAAATGTTCAGAGTTGATGTTTCTCCATTTAAACAGCCAGAATCGATTATATACGGAATATCAGTGTTTCATAGGAACCTTTATTAAAACTAAACCATAATTTTACATGTAGCTGCTTCATAAAAATAAGGTGAGTTCTGATGCTCAGCTTTACAGTGACTTCTGCATTCAGATTTCCTCTGAAGGACGTATATTTTGTTGTTTTAATATTTTCTTTTTCAAGCAGATGATCGTGGTTTGATTGGTGTTTGGTGTTGTCTGTGGTTTATTTGATCATTTGTTAACACACGACTAACATTGTGTATCTGAGTGAACCGCGTCTCATGATCTGTTTCTCTCAGGATCCGTTCAGATGAATTATTGTGTTTGTTTGTCATTTCCATTCAGAGTCAGTGCTGGAGATCAGATTCTGTTTCATCATGGATCACACACAAACATCCACAGATGAAGAGTTTTCTCCAGGACGCAGGTACTTTGAATAAACACTGTATTAAATCACCTTGAATGATGGTCGATGGGAGTCTCTTGTGTTTTTGTGTCTGGAGGTTTTTAAGTTAAAATTAAGATATTATTAAAAAAAATGATTATCATCATAAAGGATTAAATCTGTTTCTGTTATAGTTCAGTTCATCAGAAGAGATCAGAAGCAGAGTCCAGCTGTGTGTCTCTGAGGAGTGAAGCGTCTATGGATCCTCCAATAGAGTTTAAGAGTGGAGATACAAAGACTGATCTCAAGTACGTTTTTATGTTTAGTGCTGGGCAATGATTAATTGCATCCACAATAAAAGTTTTTGCTTACATAATATATGTGTGTACTGTGTATATTTATTATGTCTATATAAACAAAGCCATGTATATATTTAAGAAAAATATGCTATGTTTATATATTAAATATAATTATATATAATATAAATTATACTTATATAAATATATACATGTAAATATTTTCAAAATCTAGACTGTATGTGTGTGTATTTATGTATGCATAATAAATATACATATTACACACATATATTATGTACACAAAAACTTTTATTTTGGATGCAGTTAATCACAATTAATCGTTGTCCAGCACTAATAGCCTGCCATTTTATATTATCAACATAGTGTTATCTTTATTTTTAAATATCTTTATCTGATATTTTAACATAGTGTTACACAGAGAGATGCATTTGTGAAAGCACTGTTCTATTTAACATCTTTTGTAATAAAATATTGTGAATGAAATGTTCTTTAAAGTGATTGTGTAAATAATGAGTATGTACTTTGTTGAATATGGTAAAGGATTGAATTTATTCTCTCTCTGTTATAGTTCAGTTCATCAGAAGAGATCAGAAGCAGAGTCCAGCTGTGTGTCTCTGAGGAGTGACGCGTCTGTGAATCGTCCAATAGATTATAAGAGGGAAGATACAAAGACTGATCTCAGGTCTAATATTTATGTAAAAGATTATTTGATTATAATACAGAATACATAAAAGACACTGTGCTCATTAGCTGATTTATTAATGCAGTATTTTAATTTTCCAGGCATGAAGTCCTCAACAGGTTTAGATCAAATCTGCTGAAGAAGTTTGGTCGTCTGTATGAGGGAACAGCGATGCAGGGAAACCCAACACTCCTGAATGAGATCTACACAGAGCTCTACATCACAGAGAGTGAGAGTGGAGAGATCAGTAATGAGCATGAGGTGAGACAGATTGAGACACGATCCAGGAGAGCAGCAACAGAGGACACAGCCATCAAATGCAGTGACATGTTTAGACCTTTACCTGGACAAGACAAAGCCATCAGAACTGTGCTGACAAAGGGAGTCGCTGGCATTGGAAAAACAGTCTCTGTGCAGAAGTTGATCCTGGACTGGGCTGAAGGGAAAGAGAATCAGGACGTCCAGCTCATATTTCCACTGCCTTTCAGAGAAATCAACTTGATGAAGGACAAAACTCTCAGTCTTTCAGATCTTCTTCATGTCTTTTTCCCTGAGACTAAAGAAATGGAAATATCCAGTGATGAATATAAAGTGTTGTTCATCTTTGATGGTCTGGATGAGTGTCGTCTGTCTCTGGACTTTCAGAGCAAAGTGAAGCTGTGTAATATATCTGAATCAGCCTCAGTGGACGTGCTGCTGATGAACCTGATTGTGGGGAATCTGCTTCCCTCTGCTCTCATCTGGATCACCTCCAGACCAGCAGCAGCTGATCTCGTCCCCTCTGAGTGTGTCCATCGAGTGACAGAGGTACGAGGCTTCAATGAGCCGCAGAAGGAGGAATACTTCAGGAAGAGAATCAGTGATCAGAGTCTGGCCGATACAATCATCTCACACCTGAAGTTATCAAGGAGCCTCTACATCATGTGCCACATCCCAGTGTTCTGCTGGATCTCAGCCGCTGTTCTGGAGAAGATGTTGAGTCGAGCAGAGAGTGGAGAGATTCCCAAGACTCTCACTCAGATGTACACACGCTTCCTGATCCTTCAGACCAACATCAAACATGAGAAGGACTATGAGAAGAAGGTGACAGATGAAGACATGATCCTCAAACTGGGGAAAGTGGCTTTTCAGCAGCTTGTGAAAGGCAACCTGATCTTCTATGAGGAAGACCTGAGAGAGTGTGGCATTGATGTGACAGAAGCATCAGTGTACTCAGGATTGTGCACTCAGATCTTCAGAGAGGAGTTGGGCTTGTATCAGGGGAAAGTCTTCTGCTTTGTTCATCTGAGCATTCAGGAACATCTAGCAGCTCTATATGTGCACCTCTCCTGTACAAACAACAACAGAAATGTGTTTGAGCAGAGTTTGTGGTCTAAAGTTATGGACTGGTTTCAACTCAATTCATCAAAACATGTTTCATTATCTGAGCTGCATCAGAGAGCTGTGAAAGAGTCTCTTCAGAGTAAAAATGGACATCTGGATCTTTTCCTGCGGTTCCTTCTGGGTTTCTCAGTAAAGTCTCATCAGATTCTCCTACAACGAATAATGACACTGAAAAGAAGCAGCTCTGACAGCAATGAGAAAACAGTTGAGTACATCAAGAAGAAGATCAGGACCATTGAGTCTCCAGAGAAATCCATCAATCTGTTCCACTGTCTGAATGAACTGGGTGATCGTTCACTAGTGGAGCAAATACAACAGTATCTGAAATCTGAAAGAATAAAGGAAGCCAAACTGTCTTCATCTCAGTGGTCAGCTGTAGTTTTTGTGTTGTTGACATCAGAAGAGGAACTGAATGAGTTTCGTCTTGATAAATTTGTTGAAGGAAAGAATGACCCTGAAAATATGAAAGTTCTTCAGAAGCTGCTGCCTGTGATTAAAGAATCCAGATCAGTTCGGTAAGTATCACTGAGAACAATCACTTCACTGTTAAAACATTAAGAAAATCAAAGTTAAAAGCTCATAAATCTTCAGTGCTGCAGATGTTGTCCAGAGTTTAGTGGTCAGTCAGTATTTTGATGTGTTTTATATCAAATCAGTGACACTGTTAGATTCAGAGACAGAGAAGTGGCAGATGAATAAATTATTTGGGTTTGTCAATAATTAAAAATGTCTTTACAAAAAAGGAATTTAAGTAATTGTAATTTTTAAAGAGGTCATGAACTGCCTCTGTTTATTATTTTGTACTGTTCTCTGAGGTCCACTTATAATGTTGTCAAGATATTTACATTGTCACGACCGGCTCAAAGCCGTGGCAAATGATTGGAGGACATAGTCAGGTTGGCTTGGATGCAATGAAAACATTAACATAAATATAAAAGTAAATAAAACAAGAAATCAACAAACAAATACATAATTAAATCAAAGCATCAGACAGAACCAAAGAAATAACAAAATCCAAATAAACTCAAAACAAACACAACCAGGAGCAGGCCCAGCATGCCAATAAAGCCTAAGCTTTATAGTGGGGAGAACAGGTGTACATCGTTCAACTTGATGAGTCTCCCAACCACACCCACTGGCCGGCCGTAGCAGGAAGAACGGGAGACCCGTCACACACCCCTCCTAAAAAGAAAGACCAAAGTCTTTAACAAGTTCCCACGTTAGAATCCTCATTCATCCAGCAATCCCAGTAGCAAGATTCAATCCAGACCGCAAATCTCCACCCGTCTCAACTCTCCCACTCACTCCAGCAACCTTGGCGCCTAGGAAGCAAATTAAGAAAAGAGAGAGAGAGACAAAAGACAGGGAAAATAAGACAAATCCTACAACACTTAAGCTACATGGATACGAGATAAGGCATCAGCAGTTATATTCTCTGAGCCTTTAATGTGGCGAATACCTAACAGGTATCCCTGTAAAAACAAACACCACCTCATTAACCTTTGGTTAGGATTCTGTAAAGAGTGAAGAAAAACTAAAGGGTTGTGATCAGTAAAAACTACCAAAGGTCCCTCAGACGAACCCACATACACTTCAAAGTGTTGCAAAGCCCAAATCAGGGCAAGCGCTTCTTTTTCAATCACAGAATAATTAAGTTGGTAAGTATTAAACTTTCTAGAAAAGAATCCAACCGGATGGTTGATGCCATCTTCCGAAGTCTGTAACAAAACGGCACCAGTACCCACATTACTGGCATCCACTTGCAACTGAAACGCTTGGTCAAATTTTGGAGCCTTCAAAACAGGACCCTCTGTAAGAAGCATTTTTACTCTTTCAAAGGCTTGCTGACAACCCGATGTCCAGCAAAAGTCTATTCCTCCCTTCAACAAATTTGTCAGGGGGGCCACCACTGTAGAAAAATTCCTACAAAAACAGCGATAAAATCCTACCATCCCAAGAAACCGCATAAGTTCTTTCTTGGTGGTAGGCGTAGGGTAATTATCTATCGCTTACACCTTTGCACGGACCGGGAGCACTTGGCCTTGCCCAACCACCTTCCCCAAATAAACCACTGTGGCCTTAACAAACTCACACTTTAATAAATTAACAGTCAAATTTGCGTTCACAAATCGATCAAATAGTGCTCCAATTTGAACTATATGTTCATCCCAAGTTTGACTATACATGACGACGTCATCCAAGTACACAGCACATCCCCTCAAACCAGAAATAACTCGATTCATTAAACGCTGGAAAGTTGCGGGAGCGTTTCGCAAACCGAAACTCATAACCTTATACGAAAATAATCCCGATGGTACAATGAAAGCAGAAATTTCTTGAGCTCTTTCAGTTAAAGGCACTTGCCAGTAACCTTTGAGTAGATCAAACTTACAAACGAATTTAGCGTTTCCCACCTGATCAATACAGTCCTCAATTCGAGGCAATGGAAACGAATCAGGTTTTGTTACAGCGTTTACTTTGATAATCAGTACAAAATCTGAATGATCCATCAGATTTATTCACCAACAACGACGGAGACGCCCAACTAGAAAAGGAAGGTTCAGCAATATCGTTTTTCAACATATAATCAATTTAGTTTTCTAGTTGTTTCTTTTTATTCACAGATACTCGATAACGCTGACGAATTGGAACCGAATCTCCCACATCAATGTCGTGTTCAATCAGACTTGTACGAGATGGAGTATCGGGAAACAGTGTAACATATTCAAAAATCAGATTAATCAAATCAGTGCGCTGCACCTCTGATAAGTGACTAAATCGATCATGTAAAGAACTTAACGCTTCTGAATTGTGTAAACGACCCTGAAGAATAGAATCTCCTCATGGTCCCCACTGATCACAATTGAAGCGGTTGACGATCCAGCATCGTCATCACCAGCAAAGGGATCTACAAGCAGAACAGGTTTAATACAAGACTCAGATGTATCAACTTTGTCTTCAATATTAATTTTAGGATCCCCAGCATCTTCAGAACCATAAAAAGGCTTTAACAGATTTACATGACACACTAGTCTTCTTTCGCCGATCTGGCGTAGTGATTAAATAATTCAGGTCAGAAATTTTTCGAGCAACAGTATATGGCCCTGCAAATTTGGCCTGAAATGGTGACCCAACAATAGGTAACAAAACAAGGACCTGATCACCCGATTGGAATGAATGCAATTCTGTACGACGATCAAAGAGCCGTTTCATTCGATCTTGTGCTTTACTCAAAGATGCTTTTGCCAATTGACAGGATTCAAAAATTCGTCTGCGAAAATCACTCACATATGATAAAATATTTTTGGGTGGATCAAATTTTTTCCAATCTGCAGACAAAACAGCTAAGGGACCACGCACCTCATGACCAAAAACAAGGTCATTGGGACTAAACCCGGTACTCTCCTGAGCGGCTTCCCGAGCTGACATCATTAACCATGGTAACCCAGCTTCCCAATCCCTACCCATCTGAACACAGTACGATCTCAATAAAGACTTTAATGTTTGGTGAAATCTTTCTAGTGCTCCCTGACTTTGGGCATGATAGGCGCTGGACAGATTATGTTGAATATGAAGCTGTTTCAAAACTTGACCAAACAAGTTGGAAGTAAAATTACTCCCCTGATCAGACTGAATAATTCGAGGTATTCCAAACACCGAGATAAACTGAGTTAGTGCTTTTACAACCAACTTTGCGGTTAAAGAACGTAACGGGTACACAGCTGGATATCTAGTTACTTGACACATAACCGTGAGCAAATATTCATTTCCCACTTTTGACCGGGGCAATGGCCCGACACAGTCCACAATAAGGTGCTCGAACGGTTGACTAACAGCAGGAATTGGATAGAGAGGAGCTAGTTTTATAGACTGGTTTGGTTTTCCAGTAAGCTGACATGTTTGACAAGACTTAATATACTTGGATATATCACGTTTCAATTTTGGCCAAAAGAAACGTTTCAAAAACAACTTGTACGTCTTTTTCACTCCCAAATGTCCGGATGCATCATGTGCCATTTGTAAAACAAGTTGACGGAGAGACTGAGGTACTACAATTTGTAGCACAGGATCACCAATTACAAATTCTCCATGCGGCACCCATTTTCGAACCAACACGTCTTCCTCTAGATAATATCCAGAAGGAAGGTTAACAATTGTAACATAAGGGACAACTTGGTCAAACAACGCAGTAAGAGTAACATCAGCTTTTTGTTCTTTAATCAAATCACCACGTGACACCGATAAGATGGAAGGGATGTCCAAAGTTTCACTCCCCATCCTTTTGGGTCTAGATTTCACCTCAGATTGTATCTTACTCATAGACCGTGTTATCACGCATGACGGAAACACATCTGAGGGACAGGTAAAATTTTCATCAGTCATCTCAGAAATCGACACAGATGGTGTAACCACCAAATTTGGTAAAACATCCTGCCAAACTCGTTCACCAGCCAAATTATTTCCCAAGATGACCTGTACTCCTTCCACAGGCAAACAGGAACGCACAGCAACCTCCATTTCTCCCTGGATCAAATCAGAACGCAAAATGATTCTATGTAGGGGAACAGATATCACATTCAGACCAATGCTCCTAAATCAACACATCATTTCCAGTGTAAGAGTCACTCGAAAAAGATAGAATAGACTGTAGGACAAAAGTTTCTGACGATCCGGTGTCACGGAGAATTTTTACTGGTACATCTTCCGCAGAATTAACCAGTCTCACGAAACCATCTGTGACAAATGGAGAGAATGTTGAAACACATTGCGAACAACTCTTCTGCACATTATTCACTTCTGCAGCGGTCACTGCCAGAACAACAGGTTTCACAGAGAACTTAGATTTCGTTTTAGCAACATCTCTTGCTTTCAACAACGGACACTCATTCTTCCAGTGACCAAACCCATGACAATAATTACACATGTTTGCCTTCTCTTTTTCTCCAAAAGACACAACGTTGTTTGTCAGGTGAAGCACGCAAAAATTTGGAAGATCTACTAGGATCATACCCTGATTCTCTCTGAAAATTCTCTCCAACATTTTTATAACCAAAAGCGGTTTTATGAATCAGAGAAAATTCATCAGTCATAACGGCCGCTTCATATGCCGTGTCGGGTTTACGCTCACTAATATAGGTTGCTACCCGTTGCTAAACAGAATTTTTAACTTGTTCAAGCAACATCAACTCCTTCAAATCAGCTATCGTTTTCACATTAGAGGCTGTACACCAACGATTAAAATACACTGAAATATCATGTACAAACTCAACATGCGTTTGGCTATCAGTTTTCTTCCAGGACCTAAATTTTTGTCTATAGGCCTCTGGGACCAATTCGTATGCCCTCAACACTGCATTCTTAACAGTCAAATAATCCATAGCATCTTCCACACTAAGAGACGAATAGGCTTCTTGAGCTTTTCCTGTAAAAACAGACTGCAACATAAACGTACGCTCCCCATCTGGCCAATTACGTGCATCTGCCACACGTTCAAATAACAAAAAGAAACGATCCACATCTTTTTCATCAAATCTAGGGATCAATCTCATTAGTCACTACATCAAATTTACACGAAACTAAGTCACGCTCTACACCTCCAGTTAAAGGCATTTTACCATCTCTTATTAGATCTAAACGATAACGTTCAAGATCAAGTTGTTGTTGTTGTAATTGAACCTTAGACATCTCAACACGATTTTGCGCTTCTAACAATTTCTCTTTCATCTCAGTTTGAATTAATAACAATTGTTTTTGTTGTTCAAAATGTTAGATGAGACGTTGTAGATGTCGTATTAACGCCTTGTGATTCACCTTCCAGAAACTGAGACTCTAAAACACCACGCTCAATTAACTCCATTTTTACCAAGACTTCAATATTGTCTTTTAAACGTTTATCTTGGCTTACCAAGTTAATTTTATAATAACCTGCAAGTTCTACTAGTTGATCCTTAGTCAAATCGTTTAACAAGTCTTGAGATGGAGCACTAATAAATTCCTCAACCTTTGAGGCCATTGTGAAAGACAAAAGTATGGCTACTTAATTTTCTCAAAAATATTTGAGGGGTAGTATTAGATACGCAATTCCCTCCATCTAAACACATCCCTAATCTTCGTACAGTTACTTGCAGTGGGTTTTTATACACTGTAAACCAGCGTTTGAAATAGCGACCGATTAACAAGTCACCATTCAAAACACGGACATGTTCCCGAGACAACTGCTCTAACTGCTTTCACCATACAAACAAAACAAACAAAAATAAAAAAAAAAGATTGGAGCAGCCCGTTAAAGATACCCCACTAAACCTAAATCGGGAAAAGCATATCCAACAATAAACCCCCCCTCAAATATACAAGTAGTAGCCAGTACTTACCAAAGCTGAACTCCCGTGAAACAACCCAAAAGAGCCAAACCAACCATATCCTCCAAAAGTTTATCAAAGCAAATATCTAGACTTAAAAGGACGAGCCCCCACATTTGTCACGACCGGCTCAAAGCCGTGGCAAATGATTGGAGGACATAGTCAGGTTGGCTTGGATGCAATGAAAACATTTATTAACATAAATATAAAAGTAAATAAAACAAGAAGTCAACATAAACAAATACAAAATACATAATTAAATCAAAGCATCAGACAGAACCAAAGAAATAACAAAATCCAAATAAACTCAAAACAAACACAACCAGGAGCAAGCCCAGCATGCCAATAAAGTCTAAGCTTTATAGTGGGGAGAACAGGTGTACATCGTTCAACTTGATGAGTCTCCCAACCACACCCACTGGCCGGCCGTAGCAGGAAGAACGGGAGACCCGTCACAACATCAAAAAACATAATTATGTGCGATTAAACAGATTTGTATGAATATCTGCATAAAACAGACAATTTGGTTAAAAATACTGACAGTGCAATAAATAAATATTACTTATTTTTATTGAATGAGGCTTTAAATGATTTATGATCATGTTTTTTTTGTTCTTTGTCATTTTAAATCTGTCCAATGATGCGTCACACATTGATTTGTACTTTCTATTTATTAATGGATTCACAGCTGAACTGATCTGATCTGAGAGTGAAGAGTGTGTCATTGTTCTCTACAGGTTGAGATATTGTGGCGTCACAGATGAAGGTTGTGCTGCTCTGGCTTCAGCTCTGAGATCAAACCCCTCACACCTGAGAGAACTGGATCTGTCTCTGAATAAACTCGGAGAATCAGTGAATCTGCTCTCTGATGTACTACAGGATCCTCGCTGTAAACTGGAGACACTGTGGTAAGATTATATATGACACACTGTAAAATATGTGTGAAGTGAAAAACAAATCACCCAAGAAAGTCAGACAAAATTTAAAAATTATGTATTGTTTGTGAATGGAATACTTACTACTGATTGGATGAGACAACTTTCAATCAAGATACAGAGATACAGAAAGTAAAACATTGTGTGGCTTTGATTCTTGTACATGTGTGGACTTCTGTGTTCATGTTAAACCTTTAAATGGATTGTCTGTGTGAGGTCCACGAATTTGGTCCAAGAACGGTATCCAATCGTGGATGAAGATTTCCTGCGTGTTCGGTCTTTTCAGCGCGCAAAGTTATTAAATTTAGGATTGATTTGATATCTTTGAATTGGCTGTATAATTAGCATAATACATATTTACCTGACTGATTATAAATTGTTACATTTGAATTTATTCTGACTTATTCTGAGATTATTTTCTCAAGTAGATTAAGTGAAGGTATATGTCTCTGCAAATATGCGTCCAGGGTTATTAATTGCTTGACTTTAGTTAAGTTGTACTCAGTTGCATTAACTATGGGGGGCTAGTTATAGTACTGGTCATAACCGCTGGTTACTGTCTCAGCTTTAATTAAGTTGTACGTAGTTTGCTAACTATTGGGGGCTAGATATAGGATACTAGCATAACCTCTGATTATTGTTTGAGCTTTATTCAAGTTGTACATAGTTATTTTAACTGTCGGGGGCTAGGTGAAAATACTAATGAGATATTAACATATTTCATAGTAGACTACTAGCATAACCGCTGATTATTGTCTCAACTATAGTTAAGTTGTACGTGGTTATATAACAATCAGGGCTAGACAAACGGTGCTAGCATAACCGCTGATTATTGTCTGAGCTTTAACTAAGTTGTACATAGGTACTGTAACTGTAGGGGGCTAAACAGAACTACTATTTAAATAATGGTGAGTATGAGCGACCTATTAAATAGTATTAGCCATAACCGCTGACTAATGATTAGACTGGCAAGTTTGTGATTATGGGGTATAAGTACGTCGGCCGGCGTGATATACCCTGGGTGATATAGATTTCTAATGGATGAGTAAATATAAAGTAAAGAATTAACCAGAACAATCAAATGTCAGAAGAATAATAGAAATAATTAGGGACAGTCAAACAGCCAATTTGCCTTTCAACCTAAATTCGCAGTCATAATAAAATGGAGTAAGATTAGATACTAAAATGGAGTCAGATTTGAAGTTAACCAAAACATCAAAACTCAAAGATGAATCTAAGAGTAAGCATACCTGACTAGAGAAAAATACATAGTATGAAGTGTGGGAACACTTCATCCTATGGGCTCATTCCGGCTACCGAAGGCCCTAATCCTTTCGCAACATTTCCTTAAGTACCTCAGACCAAGACCAACATCCCCCCGAAATGGAGACAGGAGCTAACAATTGGAATTTGCATTGATCGAGCAGAGTTATCACCTTTTGGGACAGATGGTAATTTGCATGAAAGACACTGGGAACTGACCCGCCCTCTACAGTGTGCAAAATATCTCTAAACTCTTAGGATCTGTATTACCTTTAGTCTACTTCTTATAAGAATGAGACCATTGTACCAGTCGCCCTGAGACAATTCAAATGATACCAAACATGACTATAAATATTAGAGGTCGACTGATTCATCGGTTTTGCCGATTAATCGGCACCGGTAGTTGATTGCCACAACTATCGGTTATCGGCAAAAATCTATGCCGATAGTTTTCCGGTTTGCAACCGTTGCTGGAGTGGCTGAGAATGGTCCGCTGGCATTATATAGTACGAGAGCAGCCTCTAGAGGCGGAAATCACTGACAGCACGTGTTGTTTATTTTGACACGTGACACTGCGCGCTGCACAGATCGGGAAACTCCAGACGCGCATTTAAATACAACCGACAGAAAATCCTGCCGCGGAGCAGAGCGCCATTAGCATAGTTTTCTATTAAATTACATTATATTTGTCCCAAATCGTTGTGAATGTATAATGACTTCACCCTAGGCTATAAATTATGTATTGTGCATTTTTGCCTTTCTGTGACTCTAATAAAGTCTGTATGCTTCATATAGAGAGCTGTAATACAGATCGCGTTCTTTCCGCTTGCTCTGTTTTTTTAAACACCGAACTTCAAACTCATTTATGCCACATTGTTCATTCTTGAAGCAAACTTATGTCCGTTTGATGATTAAATAAATTGTTTTAGACCGCCACTTGATTTGAACGCAAAGCGTCTGGTGTGTGTGTGATACATCTGAGTTCTCCTAGACGCAGCGCTGCGCTTTTGCCCGATGTGTGACTAACTTTTCTTTTTTTTTCTTTTTTTTTTGATTAGATAATTATTAAGTGTTAAAAAATAGAAGCATATAAAGTGTGTGAGTACACATACAATATCCATATGTATAATTATGCTATGGCCTTGTGTAGATATTTAAAAATGGCCATCTTTAAGCATGACTGTTGAAATTAAATGGTAACACTTAACAATAAGCAGGGGTGCACATAACTGGTCCACATGCACGACCAAAATTAAAAATGCGCTGCGTAAATAAGTTTTGACAGCGCATTTGCGTATCGACATGACTGACCGATGTTAATGCACAATTACATTTACATTTACATTTAGCCATTTTGCAGACGCTTTTATCCAAAGCGACTTACAATTGGGGATACAAAAAGCGATTCATCTTGAGGAGGCAATCCGACAAATGAAGTGCTTGTAACACCAAGTCTCAGGCGTTGTTTAAATAAGTACAAGCTAGCAGGGGAAGGAATAAATAAGGAGAAAGTTTTTTTTTTTTTTTTTTTTTTTATGTGTGGGGTATAGACAAGTAGTGTCAAAAGAGATGAGTTTTCAGCTGTTGCTTGAAGATTGACAAGGATCCGGCACTCCGAATGTGGGTGGGAAGATCATTCCACCAGCTAGGAATGGTGAACGAGAATGTTCTGGAGAGAGATTTTGAGCCTCTTTGTGATGGTACCACGAGACGTCGCTCACTAGCAGATCTCAGACTTCTGGAGGGGATGTAGATTCTTAGTAGTGAGTGCATGTAGGCGGGTGCTGAGCTTGTGGTTGTTCTATAAGCAAGCATCAGTGTCTTGAACTTGATGCGGGCTGCGATTGGTAGCCAATGCAATGAGATGAAGAGAGGTGTGACATGGGCTCTTTTGGGTTCCTTAAAGACCAGTCGTGCCGCTGCATTCTGAATCATTTGTAAAGGTTTGAATGTGTTTGATGGAAGTCCAGCCAGAAGAGCATTGCAGTAGTCCAGCTTAGAAATGACAAGGGCCTGGACGAGAAGTTGTGCAGCACGCTCCGTCAGAAAGGGCCTGATCTTTCTGATGTTGTGTAGTGCAAACCTGCAAGCTCGAGCAGTCTTTGCAATGTGGTCTTTGAAGGTCAGCTGGTCATCAAAGATTACACCAAGATTTCTGACCGAGGTTGATGGGGTAATAGTTGATGAACCTAACTGGACCGTGATGTCATGCTGTAGAGTTGGAGTGGCGGGAAGGACAGACTTTGCCAGGTTGAGCTGAAGGTGATGTTCTTTCATCCATGCCGAAATGTCCGCCAGGCAACCTGAGATCCTTGCAGCTACCGTTGGATCATCTGGTTGAAAGGAGAGATAAAGTTGTGTGTCATCAGCATAGCAGTGGTAGGAGAATCCATGTGCCTGTATGATTGGACCCAGCGATGTAGTGTATGTGGAGAAGAGGAGGGGTCCAAGAACCGATCCCTGAGGAACCCCAGTGACCAGCGAATGTGCTTTGGATACCTCCCCTCCCCAGGCCACCCTGAAAGACCTACCAGTGAGATAGGATTCAAACCAGCGAAGTGGAATTCCAGTGATGCCCAGTGATGAGAGGGTGGAGAGGAGTATCTGATGATTGACAGTGTCAAACGCGGCAGATAGGTCCAGCAGAATGAGGACTGATGATTTGGAGTCAGCTTTCGCAGTTCGCAGGGCTTCAGTGACAGAGAGAAGGGCAGTCTCAGTTGAATGTCCACTCCTGAAACCTGACTGTTTAGAGTCCAGTTTGTTGTTCTGCGAAAGGAACAATGAGACCTGGTTGAAGACAACACGTTCAAGTGTTTTCGCTATGAATGGAAGGAGAGAAACAGGTCTATAGTTTTCTATCAGAGAAGTGTTTAGTGTGGGTTTTTTGAGCAGTGGGGTTACCCGAGCCTGCTTGAACGCAGTGGGGAAGATGCCTGTGAGGAGGGATGTGTTGATGATGTGTTTGAGTGCCGGTAAGAGCGTGGGAGAGATTGCTTGCAGAAGGTGTGATGGGATTGGGTCAAGAGGACATGTTGTAGGATGGTTGGAGAGGAGAAGTTTGGATACTTCAGCCTCCGTCAGGGGACGGAAGGAGAAGATGGGAGTTTTAGCAGTGGATGTGGTTGGTCGGGGGTCCTGTGTGCGTGGAGGTGAGAATTGATCGCTGATCGATCTAGTTTTGTCAGTAAAAAAGGTTGCAAAGTCATCGGCTGTAATAGAAGTGGTAGGAGGTGGTGGAGGGGGACAGAGTAGAGAATTAAATGTTCTGAAGAGGTTACGCATGTCTGGAGCGCTGTTGATTTTGTTGTGGAAATGTGAGGATTTGGCAGTGTGGACATCAGCAGAGAAAGATGAGAGCAGAGACTGATACCTACTCAGGTCCGACGGGTTGTTTGATTTGCGCCATTTCCTCTCTGCCGCTCTGAGTTTAGTCCGATGTTCACGGAGAACATCAGATAACCAGGGGTTAGAAGGGGCAGCCCGTGCTGGCCTAGAGGAGAGAGGACAAATGTCGTCTAGACAAGAAGTTAAGGTAGAGCATAAAGTTTCAGTAGCTGTGTTTACATCCAGAGATGAGAAATGGCTAGGTGAGGGAAGAGAGGCGGATACTACAGAGGAAAGATGGGAGGGAGAAAGGGAGCGTAGGTTTCGTCTAAAAGTAACCGGTAGGGGGGTTGTTGGCACACGGGCAGCAAAGTGTAGTGTAAATGTAATGAAGAAATGGTCCGAGATATGTAGCGGTTGTACCAGAATGTTATCTGCAGTACAATTGCGTGTGTAGATTAAATCAAGTTGGTTGCCTGATTTGTGCGTGCTGGTAGTGGTAAGGCGATTGAGATCAAATGAGGCTATGAGTGAGTGGAAGTCTGTAGCATAAGGCTTGTCTAGGTGAATGTTGAAATCACCAAAGACTAGGAGTGGAGTGCCATCCTCCACGAAAGAGGACAGCAACCCGTCCAGCTCCTCTAGGAAGGTGGCTAGAATTTGTCCAGGCGGACGGTAGATTACCACAATCTGGAGTTTAATCGGTGCTGACACAGTAATGACATGAGATTCAAAAGAGTTGTAATTGCATAGGGTAGAGCGGGTTGAGTATTTCCAATTGTTTGAAACGAGCAGGCCAGTGCCCCCACCCCTGCCAACTTGACGCGAGGTGTGAGAGAAAGAGAAATTAGTAGAAAGAGCAGCTGGGGTTGCTGAGTCTTCTGGACGAATCCAGGTCTCAGTCAAGCCCAGGATGCTAAGAGTGGATTTTAAAGAAAAGGCAGAAATGAAATCAGCTTTGTTGACGGCTGACTGACAATTCCAGAGACCCACAGAGAAAGCCAGAGGTGTAGTGGAAGATGTAGGGATAGGGCGTAGGTTAGCAGGATTACGTTGCTGTCTGTGTGTGATGTTAGGGCGTGGTCGATAGAGAACCGGAATTTTTTGGAGACACATGATAGAGGTAGAAGAAAAGAGGATAGGAAAGTCGAGTGAGTGAGGAAGGAAGAAAGGGTACTTGTGTGTAGCTCGGTGTCGTTGCTCGGTTAAAGTCGCGCAGGAAAAAGTCGCAAGTCTTTACACTCCTCGGTCTTCACACGAGGAGGCTGAACACGATGGCTGAACGCTTCCGCAGACGCTTCCGCGTCAGCGCACAGACTTCAAACAAATACACACTCTGGAGTGAAAAAAGCTGTGGCCGCTTTTAATTAGCACAGACAACAGCCAATCGCAGGGCAATGGCTCCAATCGAAACTAACAATTCTCACTTAAGTGCAGGAAGGAGTTTAAGCTAAAGGGCCAGTTATTCAAACGACCAGTAAGTGCAATCACAAATATAAACCACAACGAAAAAGCAGAATACAAATACGTAGGAAACGAACTATTCTTTCCTAGCAGCAAGTAATTAATATAAACAACAGAACTAAGAACAAGAATTAAAAACACTTACGCGTTGCCGTCCGTCTCTTCGGTGACTAGTCGGCTTCTCCAATTACCATTTTAGATCGACAAACTGTACTGTATAAGATTTCTATCCAACCCGAAAGCACAATCTAGGCTACTGCTGCCGTTTTCAAAGCAAAACTGTGACATTTCATTCACTGACGCTCTTTCATCAGCAGCGCTAAACTCGGAAGTGCATAATATTTACTTGCCGGCAACCCGCCAAAATAAAAGCTCGCTGATTTTACGTTTGAAAATGATGAAAATTAAAATAATGATAATAATAAAAATAATAATAATAATATTAGCATTTTATTTTTGTTTACTATAAAATAATTGCATTTGTATGTAATACTCCCTTTTTATTTTAAAATAAAATAGTATTATCACACTTGATTATGTAGTTCATTATTTTTAGTTAGTTATTTTATTTATATATATATATATATATATATATATATATATATATATATATATATATATATATATATATATATAAACAAAATAAAGTGCAATAATATTATCACTATTATTAATAAACATTTTTAGAGTTATATTTTATGGGTCACACTACATGCCATAGCCCCTGTGAGGACCAAACCAAATCTCCAGGTTCTCATATGAGAGCCAGGCTGAAAAACTTATGTGCACCCCTGACAATAAGAGTCCATTTGTAGAATTAATGAAAACTGTAGAAGTATTGTTCCTTGTTAGAGTGTGTTCATTTCAACATTCACTATAGCTACTAATAGGCTACATTTTTTTTTATTTTAAAGTTTCTTCTTTTAACATTAGCAAACTATGAAATAACTTTAATGATCAATATAGTAAATAATATTAATATTTTTATTCATTTACAAAGTATGGTTCAGTACTGTTGCTGCTTTTTAAAAAAAAAAAAATAGTAAAGCACTAGCTTTCTTTCAGTATCCATTTTGAAAACTATCGGTTGATTAATCGGTATCGGCCAATGTGGTCCAACCTAGCTATCGGTATCGGTAAAATCCACTATCGGTCGACCTCTAATAAATATCACTTGCATTCATGTAGAACATTACTATTTACTATTGACCATTTTGAGCAGACTGAGTAGAAGGTAGGATGGGTGAAGGGATTTAAGAAGAAACAAATGGAAGTTTCCTGCACCTCCACTCGGTGGGGTGTCTCGAAGATGCCTGTGCATGTTTGCACAGTCTGTTTCTCAGGAGATCAACGTATCTGAGGTTCTTTCATCCTTATATGTCTTTACACTAAGTGCTAATAGCCCGTCTTGTTAGCAAAGGCTTGACTGTTAGCAGACAAAATTACTAAAGAAACCAGTCAGATAAGTGTGAGAGTAAGAACAGTGTGCTTTTGAGACGACCAACCCGAGTACAAATCTGCATTTCTTCTCATTTATTCCATTGTATATGAGCTCAGAGAGGTGTTTATATTAAAGAAAACATAAGAAAATATTTCAAACATGGAAATAAAATATCTAACATGTATATAATTAAAGTTATATGTGGTGTCGTCACGTTGATCAGATGTTCTGGTGAATCAAACACATGCAGCTCATATTGTTCTCAAACTCAAAAGCGTGAGTCTCTTCCTGCAGCTTCAAGAACAGCTTTACACACACACACACACCCACCCACCACTCCATACATATTAATACAGATCAAAATAACAGTATAAAGCTCAGTTGTGTAATGAATAGTGTGTTTAAACAGATTTTTATGATTGTATACATAAGACAGACAATTTGGTTAAAAATACTGACAGAGCAATAAAGAAATGTTATTTATATTTTTAGAATGAGAATTTAAATTATCTATGATCAGTTTTTTTTTTTTTTTTTACTTTTTTGACATTTTAGATCTCAATCCAATGATCCATCAGACATGCTGATTTGTATTCATACATTTTTGTTATTTTAAATCTGTCCAACGATGCGTCACACATTGATTTGTACTTTCTCTTTATTAATGTATTCACAGCTAAACTGATCTGATCTGAGAGTGAAGAGTGTGTCATTGTTCTCTACAGGTTGAGTGATTGTAGCGTCACAGATGAAGGTTGTGCTGCTCTGGCTTCAGCTCTGAGATCAAACCCCTCACACCTGAGACACCTGGATCTGTCTGTGAATAAACTCGGAAAATCAGTGAAGCTGCTCTCTGATGTACTACAGGATCCTCGCTGTAAACTGGAGAAACTGTGGTAAGATTATATATGACACACTGTAAAATATGTGTGACGTGAAAAACAAATCACCCAAGAAAGTCAGACAAAATGTAAAAGTTAGGTATTGTTTGTGAATGGAATACGTACTACTGATTGGATGAGACAACTGTCAATCAAGGTACAGAGATACAGAAAGTAAAACATTGTGTGGCTTTGTTTCTTGTACATGTGTGGACTTCTGTGTTCATGTTAAACCTGTTTTAATTAACACAACCTTTAAATGGATTGTCTGTTTACACTAAGTGCTAATAGCCGTCTTGTTAGCAAAGGCTTGACTGTTAGCAGACAAAATTACTAGAGGTCGACCGATTAATCAGCAACGATAGTTGATTGCCGCAACTATCGGTTATCGGCAAAAATCCATGCCGATAGTTTTCCGGTTTGGAACCATTGCTGGAACGGATGAGAAGGGTCTGCTGGCATTATACAGTACGAGAGCAGCCTCTAGAGGCGGAAATCACTGACAGCACGTGTTGTTTATTTTGACACGTGACACTGCGTGTTGAATAGAGCGGGAAACTCCAGACACGCATTTAAATACAGCCGACAGAAAAGCCTGCCGCGGAACAGAGCGCCATTCACATAGTTTTCTATTAAATTACATTATATTCGTCCCAACTCTTTGAGAATGTACATAATGACTTCCTCCTAGGCTATAAATTATGCATTGTGCATTTATCAGCAAAACGTTTGTCTTTCTGTGACTCTAATAAAGTCTGTATGCTTCATATAGAGAGCTGTAATAGATCGCGCGTTCTCTTTCCGCTTGCTCTGGTTTTTTAAACACTGAACTTCAAACTCATTTATGTCACACTGTTCATTCTTGGAGCAAACTTATGTCCATTTGGTGATTAAATAAATTGTTTTAGACCGCCACTTGATTTGAACGCAAAGCGTCTGGTGTGTGTGTGTGTGTGTGTGTGTGATACATCTGAGTTCTACTAGACAGCGCTGCGCTTTTGCCCGGTGTGTGACTAACTTTTTTTTTTTGATTAGACAAAAGTGTTAAAAATAGAAGCAAATAAAGTGTGTGAGTACAAATACAATATACACATGTATGGAATTTTAATGCTATGGCCTTGTGTAGATATTTAAACATGGCCATCTTTAAGCATGACTGTTGAAATTAAATGGTAACACTTAACAATAAGAGTCCATTGGAAGCATTAATGAAAACTGTAGAAGTATTGTTCCATGTTAGTGTGTTCATTTCAACATTCACTATTAACTTCTAATAGGCTACATTTTTAAATTTTAAAGTTTCTTCTTTTAACATTAGCAAACTATGAAATAACTTTAATGATCAATATAGTAAATAATATTAATATTTTTATTCATTTACAAAGTATGGTTCAGTACTGTTACTCCTTTTTTAAAAATAGTAAAGCACTAGCTCTCTTTCAGTATCCATTTGGAAAACTATCGGCCGATTAATCGGTATCGGCCAGTATGGTCCAACATAGCTATCGGTATCGGTAAAATCCACTATCGGTCGACCTCTAAAAATTACTAAAGAAACCAGTCAGATAAGTGTGAGAGTAAGAACAGTGTGCTTTTGAGGAGACCAACCCGAGTACAAATCTGCATTTCTTCTCATTTATTCCACTGTATATTAACTCAGAGAGGTGTTTATATTCAAGAAAATATTAAAAACATGGAAATAAAATATCTAATATGTATATAATTAAAGTTATATGTGGTGTCGTCACGTTGATCAGATGTTCTGGTGAATCAAACTCAAAAGCGTGAGTCTCTTCCTGCAGCTTCAAGAACAGCTTTACTGATCAGCAGCTTCAGTGTGATTAGGAGCAGGTGTAGCGGTGGCTTTAGGAATACACACAAGTAACCACACTATAAGACAGCATCTGTTTATAATGAAGAGAATCATATAAAGAATATGTTATTACGTACTGTTTTGTAAATCCCTGCAATACATTGAGGTGTAAGTACTATCTGCCACAATTTACACTAAGTATAAATAATATCTCACAGTGTAGCTGATCTCAGGTTTGGCTGTCCTTGGGTTACACACACACACACACACACACACACACACACACACACACACACACACACACACACTACTCCACACATATTAATACAGATCAAAATAACAGTATAAAGCTCAGCTGTGTAATGAATAGTGTGTTTAAACAGATTTTTATTATTGTATACATAAGACAGACAATTTGGTTAAAAATACTGACAGTGCAATAAAGAAATGTTATTTATATTTTTAGAATGAGAATTTAAATTATCTATGATCAGTTTTTTTTTTTTTACTCTTTTGACATTTTAGATCTCAATCCAATGATCCATCAAACATGCTGATTTGTGTTCATACATTTTTGTTATTTTAAATCTGTCCAATGATGCGACTCACATTGATTTGTACTTTCTCTTTATTAATGTATTCACAGCTGAACTGATCTGATCTGAGAGTGAAGAGTGTGTCATTGTTCTCTACAGGTTGAGAGATTGTGGCGTCACAGATGAAGGTTGTGCTGCTCTGGCTTCAGCTCTGAGATCAAACCCCTCACACCTGAGAGACCTGAGTCTGTCTGAGAATAAACTCGGAGAATCAGTGAATCTGCTCTCTGATGTACTACAGGATCCTCGCTGTAAACTGGAGACACTGTGGTAAGATTATATATGACACACTGTAAAATATGTGTGACGTGAAAAACAAATCACCCAAAAAAGTCAGACAAAATGTAAAAATTAGGTATTTTTTTGTGAATGGAATACTTACTACTGATTGGATGAGACAACTGTCAATCAAGATACAGAGATACAGAAAGTGAAACATTGTGTGGCTTTGTTTCTTGTACATGTGTGGACTTCTGTGTTCATGTTAAACCTTTAAATGTATTGTCTGTTTACACTAAGTGCTAAGAGCCTGTCTTGTTAGCAAAGGCTTGACTGTTAGCAGACAAAATTACTAAAGAAACCAGTCAGATAAGTGTGAGAGTAAGAACAGTGTGCTTTTGAGACGACCAACCCGAGTACAAATCTGCATTTCTTCTCATTTATTCCACTGTATATTAACTCAGAGAGGTGTTTATATTCAAGAAAATATTAAAAACATGGAAATAAAATATCTAATATGTATATAATTAAAGTTATATGTGGTGTCGTCACATTGATCAGATGTTCTGGTGAATCAAACACATGCAGCTCATATTGTTCTCAAACTCAAAAGTGTGAGTCTCTTCCTGCAGCTTCAAGAACAGCTTTACTGATCAGCAGCTTCAGTGTGATTAGGAGCAGGTGTAGCGGGGGCTTTAGGAATACACACAAGTAACCACACTATAAGACAGCATCTGTTTATAATGAAGAGAATCATATAAAGAATATGTTATTACGTACTGTTTTGTAAATCCCTGCAATACATTGAGGTGTAAGTACTATCTGCCACAATTTACACTAAGTATAAATAATATCTCACAGTGTAGCTGATCTCAGGTTTGGCTGTCCTTGGGTTACACACACACACACACACACACACACACACACACACACACACACACACACACACACACACACACACACACACACACACAACACTACTCCATACATATTAATACAGATCAAAATAACAGTATAAAGCTCAGCTGTGTAATGAATAGTGTGATTAAACAGATTTTTATGAATGTATACATGAGACAGACAATTTGGTTAAAAATACTGACAGTGCAATAAATAAATCTTATTTAAATTTTTAGAATGAGAATTTAAATTATCTATGATCCTTTTTTTTTTTTTTTTTTTTACTCTTTTGACATTTTAGATCTCAATCCAATTATCCATCAAACATGTTGATTTGTGTTCATACTTTATTAATGTATTCACAGCTGAACTGATCTGATCTGAGAGTGAAGAGTGTGTCATTGTTCTCTACAGGTTGAGATATTGTGGCGTCACAGATGAAGGTTGTGCTGCTCTGGCTTCAGCTCTGAGATCAAACCCCTCACACCTGAGACACCTGGATCTGTCTGAGAATAAACTCGGAGAATCAGTGAAGCTGCTCTCTGATGTACTACAGGATCCTCGCTGTAAACTGGAGAAACTGTGGTAAGATTATATATGACACACTGTAAAATATTTGTGACATGAAAAACAAATCACCCAAGAAAGTCAGAAAATACAACAAGTCAGACAAAATGTAAAAATTTGGTTTTGTTTGTGAATGGAATACTTACTACTGATTGGATGAGACAACTGTCAATCAAGATACAGAGATACAGAAAGTAAAACATTGTGTGGCTTTGTTTCTTGTAAATGTGTGGACTTCTGTCTTCATGTTAAACCTGTTTGATTATACCGTCGATTAATCGAGTAAACGGATAAGAAGTAATTGTTCTTTATTAAAGAGCAATACTAGATATACAAGAGAAAATAAGATGGGTCTCTTAAAATAAAAAACTAATTGGTTTCCTTTTTAGAAAAATAAATATTTGTATTGCTGAAATTGCATAAATTAATTACCGTTAACATTAAACCCAAGTAGTTATATCATACACTGTACGTCAGATATGATTTATGACCTGATTTATGACCCCCTGTCAGTGTTGATTGACAGGTTGTCCTATGTCAAATGTATACCTGGGTAGATTTAGGACCTGATTTATGGGTATATGACCCCCCTCACCCCTCTGTCCCCCTGACTGTCACGTCACCGGGGTCCTGTCAGCCCTGACTGACATGACAGTAAGGGGTTTGTAAATCAAAAGATCTAAACAGATGACATTTGTTGGATTTATGAGTGGATTTACAATGTTTTTTATCACTCACCTGGTGCCGTGGGGGGTTTTTAATGGCGTTCCTTCCTGGCCTGTAGCTAACGGTCAGTCTTGGAGGTGTCGGGCCTCTTCTTGATTGTGGAAAATTGGCTGAGCAAAGATGTGTATTGACACCTTATGTTTGTTTGACCTGTATGTTATATGTTAATGCCTAGCCAGGGGGGTCATCCTGACTGTGGGGAAAATAGCTGAGCAAAGGGTGATGTAGTGGCTCCTTAAGAGGATCAAAGTTTGTTTGATTTGTATGGCATATGTTATTGCCTAGTCACCAATTTGTTCCTACCGGCTTGTCTACATCGGCTTCTGAATAAGGAAGGTTGTCAGGACGTCTACCTTTCTAGGTTGGGGGTAAAAAGGTGTCATGTTTGAGGGTTGTTCTTTGTTTTTGGGGGGATGGAAGGCATCCAAACACGTGTCTAATGTCAAACCCCTAAACGGTTTAGCTCTGCTTGATCTATAGGCTAAATGTTGATAGCTAAGACATCGCTGTTTTGACTGTATGAAAACTGAAACATAGAATTAAAGAATTCACCAATTGATGAAAATGTCTATATGCGTCTGAAAAAGGTGCTATGTCAGGGCAAGTTTTTCTTTATCATCTCAACGTGTGTATGCTAACACTTCTGTAGGATCAGAACAACCTAATCTGTAGGTTGAATAGATAAACTTGTGAGAAGCAGTTTTTTCAAAATTATTCAAACCGCCAACTATCCATTTACTTCTGACAGTGAAGGTGATTGTGGGGTCTAACTGACAGCGGACGACAGTATCCTCTTTGTGCTTGTGTTAATGGCTTTACAGCATTCACTCATATAGATGTGTACAGAATCATGCTTTAGTTCAGTTCAATTCATTTTATTTTATTTATAAAGCACAATAAACCAACAATGGTTGACCATTGTGCTAAACAATATTGTTTAAATGAAAAGTACATAACATGATATGACAAGACAAACAAATAAACATTTTTAAATAAGCCCTGCTTTAGACAAATAATCAACACTTTGGCTGATTATTCGGGCTCTCTCTCTCTCTCTCTCTCTCTCTCACACACACACACACACACACACACACACACAAATCTGAGTATACTAAAGTATGAGCAAAAATGTTGTTTTTACTTTTGTTATTTAATAAATGTTTTCATTTTAATCTAGCCCGTAGATAGAATGTGTACTGTAAAAGAACAAATATACATTTCACTTAAAACTTCTCAGTAAAAAAATTACACCTACGTTTTAAACATGTTTAAAAAGTTTTAAACACATTGTGTGTCACTAAAGCAAGTCATGCTGTCTATTGTCTTTAAATTAAACTTTAGTTTTATTCTTGAATTTCTTTAAAACAGCCTGATGATAATGCACCCAAGTGCTTTTCTCACACGAGTAGAAAACTCTTTGGATAAACACAATTTTTTTTTTTTTTTGTAAATGTATGACTGAACCTTTCTCATTTGACAGACCTACGTTTTCAAATTATTTATTATTTCAAGTTATGTTTAACAGCCACAGGGAATACATGTTGTTTTCTAATGTTCATGAAAACTTTATTGGTGTAAATTTCTCACCTAGAAAACAAAACTTGGTTTACTAAACACTAAATGGTTTACTAAAAGATTAAAGCACCAGCATCTGTGATTTTCAAAATGAAAGGGGGTATAAAATATAAGCATGTTTCAACTATCATCATCATTTCCTTTTGACCCTAATAAACTGGTAATGAATTTACTATGACAACTGATACAATGTATGGTTCTCATACTGTGTGTGTAAATAGCTGTGCTAAAACATTTATGAGTATTTTTGCACGCCAACAGATTTTGTCAGGGATGCGTCTCATCTAAGAATCACAGTGTTTTGTACATGACATTTTTTTACATTACTAGATTTAGTCATATTATCAAGATTTCGAATGTCCGTTCACAATTTTTTGTTGGACTGCGTATGTTTTTAAGTGAAGACACCTCTTTGTGAGCTGTCATCATAACAGGAATAAATGAAAATTAAGAAATTAAGTAACAGTCTTTTCTTTTTGAGAAATTTCTTTTAGTGCAACTTTGTGTCTGTCCATGATGTGCGAACACACGAAACATCAACACGAAAATTAAGTCTTGCTGTTTTACCCTTACAACTATTACAACTGAAAAAAATCAAACTATTGCGCTGAAAGCTGCACATTCATTTAAGTTTGAGCATGTTAAAATTTCCACACTCTTGTATTGATAAATTTAATCCATAACCTTTCATACATTCAAGAGACCAAATCTCTAAGAACGTGTCTATAGCGAGACAAGAAAATGTTTATAATGCATATAGAATTCGGAAAATCTGTTTCATAAACAATTGTGAAAGGATGACTGGATTTAGTCATCTTGCTCAGATAGCAGATGACAATTCACATTTCGTCTGTTTGGCTGCATTTGTTTTAAGACTCCTCTGCAAGCTCATGCTAATCCTCGCATGGGACAGAGAGCATGACGAGCACAAACTTATTCATTTAAGAAAATGATTGAACATTTGACCAGACTTTTTATTATTTGGACAAACCTCCATTTCAAATTATTTCCCTCGAGGTGTTTGTCCACAGAATCTTTTTCAACACAACGACATTAAACATTAAACAATGTTATCAGTCGCTGTCGCCATCTTCTTTGACTCAAATAAAGCAACATCTCAGGTGTACGTAAACACCTACAATGTGTGCGTGTGCTAAACATCTTTGTTTCTCCACTTCTGTCATATTAATTTGATGTAATGCAAACATATTTTGAGAACTATGATGTTCCAGGCTTTTGTAAAGGTTATAGAAAGAATTCAAACATAATCTTTACATTGGAATTATCTTTGCGTAAAACAAATTGACAAAAAATCATTGAATTATAAAATGCAAAAATGTATACATCATTTAAGAAAAAATTGCTATAATGCATACAGAATACAGAAATCCTCCTCTTGATCTATTGTGACTGACATTTTACTAAGTCTGACGATCAGGATTATGGACGACGCGGCTCACATATTGTTTGTTGGACCGTATATGTCACTACTACGACTGTACTGTAGGTGAGGCCTTCTCTCTGAGAGCCATCAGCGTTCAGTGTTTACAGAAATAAATGAAAATTGAGAGTGTTTGACTAATTCGGTTTTTCTTTTTAGGGCGATTATTCATCTATTTGATGTGAGACCCCATTAAGTATCGACACAAAATTTACGGCGTGCTGTTTTACACTTACAACTGAATTGACATATCTTACCATTGTGCTCAATGCTACACGTTCAGTAAAGTTTGAGGTCGTACTCGGTCTTGAAAAGGCTACAGACACAAAATATCACAGCATTTTTTAGTGCTCTCTATGTAACTCAAGAGTTCAAGTCACTGTAAATATCATATGAATACAGAAAACCCGCTCATGATCATCTGGGTATATTTTTGTAAATGTTGTTTTAAATTACTTTTTTCTTACGCCACTACATCTAGAGCTCTTGTTCAGATGTGCACATTTTATTTGTCGTACTCGTTTCAACATTTCCACTTGAGATTAAAGCGTAGGTAATGTGACCGCAATTAAGAACCATGACATTATACTACATTCCCTTTGAAAAGGTTATAGACATAGTCGTTTATACAGGAAACATGTTTGCGCAACAGAAATATGTATCAGTATAACAAATACCTAATACTGAAATCCTCTCTTCTAAATTTGTTAAAGTTTTAATGTTGATTTTGATGGCCTACCCGCTAGCTGATACCACTCTATACTTTTTCATTGTTTTTAGATGAAGACTATTCTCAGAATCTGGTCAATCATGTCGCAAGTGTTTGCAGGAAAATACAAACAAATACATTATAAGAAAATAAAAGCATAGTCCTTCTACAAGAGATTGTTTAAACCGAGATTGTGATGTACTGCAGAGCTTTTTCTGGTCCGTCTTCGAAGCGGCCACGAGACACAAAGATCTTACAGTTTCTCTGTTACATGTACATCTATTTCATTTACAACACAAAGTTGCACATTACAAGTTGAAGATAGTGCGGAAACACTATTTTCTTTGTACGCGTCTCTAAACATGACTTTAATAAATAAATCACAGATGTCATGTAGTTAATTCATTGAAAGGTGCATGTTTTAGACGGACTGCACCAGCACACAGACACACGTTTTAGGTATTTATCTCTGACCAAAAGGTTTGATCCAGGGGAAAAACTGTATACTATAGGGAAGTTACTGTATTCAACATCACAGTCCCTTGAAATATTGTAGTATATCTTTTTTTTCTTCTACATATCATGTATTTAGCTTAAATATTAGTTGTTAAATGTGTTTACAAAGTTGTCATGCCTGTTGTTGAGTTTTATAACATATATTTCACCAAACCTAAAGGACTGAAAAACAGGTTTAGCTTAAGTCCACATTTCAGCTGTTAGCCTGAAAATGCAAGTGAACTGAGATTTCATACTGAGATAATCTACAGAACGTAAAACAAGGGATTCTAGTTTATGTTGAATATTGTTTGTTACAGTTTCACAGGTTTAACACCTCATTACTTGAAGACACGTACTGTATGAATCACAAAGTTTTTCACAGTAGTAGGCTGACTCTGAAACCAGACCAAAAAAAAAATTTGCTTGAGACTTAGCTGTATGAAAATTGTTGTTTTTTTCTTTCTATGATTTGTTCGTGTCCATCATATTCGATAAGATACAAGATAATTGCTTTATAATTATTTCCATCTACATTCGTACATTCTATTCAGCTACTCGTTTTCTTTTTATTCAACTGTTTGAAATTAAAAAAAAAAAAAAGACTTGTAAAGGATAAGGAGTGATTCAAGCTTTTATTTTTAACAATATATTGATGAATATACAATCATACATTGAAGTAGTGAAGAAAATGATCAAATGTCATATCATGTTATGTACTTTTCATTTAAACAATATTGTTTAGCACAATGGTCAACCATTGTTGTTTTATTGTGCTTTATAAATAAAATAAAATGAATTGAACTGAACTAAAGCATGATTCTGTACACATCTATATGAGTGAATGCTGTAAAGCCATTAACACAAGCACAAAGAGGATACTGTCGTCCGCTGTCAGTTAGACCCCACAATCACCTTCACTGTCAGAAGTAAATGGATAGTTGGCGGTTTGAATAATTTTGAAAAAACTGCTTCTCACAAGTTTATCTATTCAACCTACAGATTAGGTTGTTCTGATCCTACAGAAGTGTTAGCATACACACGTTGAGATGATAAAGAAAAACTTGCCCTGACATAGCACCTTTTTCAGACGCATATAGACATTTTCATCAATTGGTGAATTCTTTAATTCTATGTTTCAGTTTTCATACAGTCAAAACAGCGATGTCTTAGCTATCAACATTTAGCCTATAGATCAAGCAGAACTAAACCGTTTAGGGGTTTGACATTAGACACGTGTTTGGATGCCTTCCATCCCCCCAAAAACAAAGAACAACCCTCAAACATGACACCTTTTTACCCCCAACCTAGAAAGGTAGACGTCCTGACAACCTTCCTTATTCAGAAGCCGATGTAGACAAGCCAGTAGGAACAAATTGGTGACTAGGCAATAACATATGCCATACAAATCAAACAAACTTTGATCCTCTTAAGGAGCCACTACATCACCCTTTGCTCAGCTATTTTCCCCACAGTCAGGATGACCCCCCTGGCTAGGCATTAACATATAACATACAGGTCAAACAAACATAAGGTGTCAATACACAGCCAATTTTCCACAATCAAGAAGAGGCCCGACACCTCCAAGACTGACCGTTAGCTACAGGCCAGGAAGGAACGCCATTAAAAACCCCCCACGGCACCAGGTGAGTGATAAAAAACATTGTAAATCCACTCATAAATCCAACAAATGTCATCTGTTTAGATCTTTTGATTTACAAACCCCTTACTGTCATGTCAGTCAGGGCTGACAGGACCCCGGTGACGTGACAGTCAGGGGGACAGAGGGGTGAGGGGGGTCATATACCCATAAATCAGGTCCTAAATCTACCCAGGTATACATTTGACATAGGACAACCTGTCAATCAACACTGACAGGGGGTCATAAATCAGGTCATAAATCATATCTGACGTACAGTGTATGATATAACTACTAACCCATTTAATGCATTTAATTGCCAAATTACATTAAAAATACATATATATATATATATATAAAATTAAATAAATATAAAAATCAGTTCCACATTACTTTAAAAAAGGTAAAAAGGTACAAACTAAAACTAAGGCATAAATCAAAATAATAGTAATCAAAATAATATCTAAATATTGCATTTATGTCGGCAGCTTAACTTTCAAGTTTGATCCTAACTAAAGCTCAGCGTGACACAAGCCTTTACTGTGTTCTTGGAAGGCTTTGTGGCTTTTGTGAGAGGCATTAATCAGTGGACAGGACAGTAACTTGGAACAAGAACAAGAGTTCATACACAATTTCTAAACACATTTCTCTGCAACATGAAATTAGAGATATTTGGAGAATAAACCCTCTTAAATATATCTCTACATACGTGTGTGTGTGTGTGTGTGAAACTTGTTTTTGATATCCTTCATACTCTGTGTGCTGGTCAGTTCACAGCAGTGATAGAAATGAATCTGTTCCAATAAGTTTAAATAGATTTTTATATTTTATGGGCATTTTTACCTTTATAAAGCCTTTTTTTATTTTTATTTTTTTCTTCTAAAAGTGTGCAACATCTTTTGAGTCAAATTCTTACATTTAATCAGTCAATTAGAATAATAAGACATTTGGGCTGTTACCAAACAAATGATATCAGTATCAACCAAATTAATCTTTGCAATGCAGAGGAAACACAGAAGCTGCGTCTGAAGAGGTGTTTAGATGGAGACCTATTTACACACTATTAATTCAGCTCAGAGGGACACGAATGCATTTAACCTGCTGTTACAAATGCATAAATAATATTGTTATTTTAAACATAAAACATTGAATACTGATATTTACAATTATTTTAAAAATGAAAAGATACTTTAAATTTAAAACCGCCAGTAGGTGGCAGCAAGTCACTGTTAATAAGTGATTCATTGTGATTGAACCGAATCATTTAAACGATTGATTCATTCAGGAACGAAACACCGTCATGATGCTCAGAGACACGAAACTGTGCTGTGACTGTGTTTGGGATTATTTCTTGTTGCCAAAATAGAGCAAAAACAGGTAATATGGTGTCTAAAACGTTATTATCTTAATATTAACTTCTTGTTTATTGAACTGTTGCATAAAATCAGTATCACATTTATAATCATGCTGATTTTTAGAGGTGAAAACTGGCACTCTTCGTGTGATATTAACTAACTTTCTTTATGTGGTATTTTTATGCATAACTGTATTTTGTGTGTGTGTGTGTGTCTCAGAGAGAGAGAATAAGACGATCAACATGAATGGTGTAAGGATCCACCCGCTAGTCCAAACAACAGAATCCAGCGGTCTGGTCGAAGGTTTAATGCGTATTCGGTCTTTTACTTGCGCTTATGAATTTATTGGGATTTAGTTTCAATTTTAGTCTAGCTCCGTGCTTCATCTGACTCCAATTTCAAGTGATCATTAAACTTAGACAATATTTATAATTAAACTGGTCACAGATATCGATTGTATATTAACTTAGATATTTGATTATTCTGAAAATCCCATACTTTCAATTATTCATTCATTAGGGACTAGGTATCGCATAGGAATTACACTTCGGATGATTTTTTAGTGAATCCACGACACAAACTCGTCAGTTCTGAACTTACTCAGAGGGTGCAGAGCGGTTATAATACCTTTAAGTGAGCTGCGCCTGCATGCTCATGACAGAAAGTGTATTTTCCCTATAACCACGAGAGCTACACCGTGTTAAGCCAGCGACAGTCAGAAATCCAGAGTCTCCTTCATGGTGCCCCCCATGTTTCATCCATTAGTGCTTTGGTGTGATCTGTCCTGAACGCAGATTTGCGGAAATACCCCTACACATTAATCTACTAGAAAAAATGATTTCAGAAGAGATCAGAATAAATCAAATATAACAATTTATTATTACTCAGGTAAACGTATCTTGCCAATTACATAATTAAACAATAAGAAGCCAATTCAAAAATAAGAAAATACATAACAGTTGTTCAAAGATGAATCTAAGAACAAAATGTTTACCTGAATTCAAGAAGAAAATACATAGTATGGAGCATATTAAATACCCTCCACACTACGGGCTGATCTTACTGCAGAATCACCCCGACTGATTTGCAACTTTCCCTTAAATACTACCAGAACAAAAGGCCCATAAACATTTATTCTCTGCCCCAAAACAGATTAGATCTGTGTATGGGGGATGAGAAGCCTCTCTAGGAGCTGTTCTCGCGCCCCCAAATGGTCACACCTGTAGAGCAATGTTTATCAGGTTTTGAAAGGAGACCGCCCCAACAACAGAAGCACAGAATTCACTTAAGTTTCCAATATTTCCCATAATATAAGTGACTATTGTGAAATTGAGACCAGTTTACCCATCGCACCGAGACCTTTAAAATGATACCAAACATGAAAGGGTTAAGATCATTAATTCTTAAGATATAGTGAATATTTATGTAAGAGTAGCAACTTGAGTTCTTTCAGTGACCAGTACCATGAGTCCAGGGGGGAAGGATGAGTGAGTGGACCAAATGGTCTTTCTCTCAGATCTTCTTGTCTGATTAGAGAGTTTATTGTCTTGCGGCATGACATTTGCATTGTAAGGGTTCTTAAGTTTTGGCTTCACGAGGAGTTATTTTCATAAAGGAAATCATTTAACTCCCTACAATGGCGCTTAGACTTTCACAAAACACAGCTAACTTAGGGACATCATAACTAGCAACCATATTGATTTACGGTTTTAAATGTCCCTGCGTGCCAATCACAGCTGCCAACTCTCGTGAGACAAATAAGCAACAGCAGCTTCAAAAACTAGCCCAATATTTTTTTGATGATTTATTATCATCAATATTATTTATCAATTATTTATTACCAATAAATGAACCTGCAACATATTAAACTGAAACCACTCTTTTATCTGAAAAGCAAAAACAGAAGCTATTTTACAAAAATTAGCAAACTGCAACAAAAGTGGGAACAAAACTCGTCTCCAGTCATCTGTGAGCAGAATAGGGTTGGAGAGATGGAAAAGGAGAAAAACACAAGAGCTTCAAAGGGGAGCTGTAACATATCCACATATTTATAGCCTGAAATATATATAGGGGTCATTCTATGGAAATGTCCATTTTTTTCTGTCCCTATAACCTTTACAGAAATATTACACTTGAAAAACACATGGTTAATTGTTTTTATATTTTAAAATGAAACGATGTGTTATTTGAACAATTACACCAGCTTGAGCCATTAATGTGGCAATATTTGTTTTTTATTAATTATAAAGAATTCCAAGCACCACAAAACTGCTCATCCCTGCAGCCACGTACAGAGGAAAAGCGCTTTATTCTGAGGTCAAAAACATATATAAAAATAAAATAATGTATACATAACTATCAAATAAATTACATTAAAAAACTAAATGGCAAATAAATATTATAGAAAAATATATATAAAAAATATATTACATTATAATATATTATATTAAAAAGAAAACATTATATTATATAATAGTATTAAAAATATTATAAAAAAGATAATGTTCCTGTTTTTCCTTATTTGGTAGTTCCTGTTATTAGTTTTGTATTAATCATCTTGTTTGCTCCTTTGTTCCCTGTCTTTATAAGTCCTCAGTTCTCTCCAGTCTTTGTCTTGGATTGATGTTATTTTCAATGGTAGTCTATGCCTGCGTCCCAATGTTCATACTATCCATCCTAAATAGTATGTGAGAATAGAATAAGTGTGTCCCAAAGCATAGTATGTTGAAAAGAGTATGCTAAAAATCCCTGGATGGTCTACTATTTCAGGTCGATTTTTGAAGTGTGGATCCGTGCACACTCTAATGGCTTGAGTTTCACATAATTCTTTGCACGTGGTAGGAGGAGTTAAGATCAGGTGAATTCGCTAAACAAACATGACGGACAACCCTGATATCACTGCGTCATCATCAGCATTTAAATGTGAAAAGTTTATACATTATAAAGCAAAGCATTTATTTAGATTGTTTCTTTTCGTGTATTAACTGTAGACCTAGTAGTTAAAATTCTTATTTTGCAGGGTCAGGTGAACACACTGAAAAGCTAATTACTTGGCGAGCTGCCAATGAAGCCGAACACTTTTTGACTTTCTCAAATTGTGTAAATCCACTTCATGTTCAGAGTATAATTTTTTTTATCCACAGTAATTTCACACTTGTCTAGTACAAATGTCACTTTGTTTCATAAATACAGTGTATACGTTTTTCTTTATTTACCCTCAAAAATTGGAAGTGAAATGTGAAATGTTGTAACATGACTATATGACACCCTAAAATGTTCTCTGATCTTATGAAAAAAAATATACAAGACAAACTAAAATATTTTGTTAATAAAATAAAATAGCCATTATTTTATTTAAAATAAATAATTATGTGGAAAATCAAATTGCGATATTGCTTAATGCGAGTCAAATTGCGAAGGTTGCGATTACGTTAAATAAATATGCCCCTTCAGAGCAAGCCAGCTGTGTTTATTTACGGAATAAATATTTCCGTGTGCAGTTCACGGAATCCTGAATTATACTTGCAGCGCCCGCCAGTAGCGCGAGGCAAAAATGTACAGGTGCTGGTCATATAATTAGAATATCATCAAAAAGTTGATTTATTTCACTAATTCCATTCAAAAAGTGAAACTTATATATTATATTCATTCATTAAACACAGACTGACATATTTCAAATGTTTATTTCTTTTAATTTTGTTGATTAGAGCTTACAGCTCATGAAAGTCAAAAATCAGTATCTCAAAATATTAGAATATTACTTAAGACCAATACAAAGAAAGGATTTTTAGAAATCTTGGCCAACTGAAAAGTATGAAAATGAAAAGTATGAGCATGTACAGCACTCAATACTTAGTTGGGGCTCTTTTTGCCTGAATTACTGCAGCAATGCGGCGTGTCATGGAGTCGATCAGTCTGTGGCACTGCTCAGGTGTTATGAGAGCCCAGGTTGCTCTGATAGTGGCCTTCAGCTCTTCTGCATTGTTGGGTCTGGTGTCTCTCATCTTCCTCTTGACAATACATCATAGATTCTCTCTGGGGTTCAGGTCAGGTGAGTTTGCTGGCCAATCAAGCACAGTAACACCATGGTCATTGAACCAGCTTTTGGTACCTTTGGCAGTGTGGGCAGGTGCCAAGTCCTGCTGGAAAATGAAATCAGCATCTCCATAAAGCTTGTCAACAGAAGGAAGCATGAAGTGCTCTAAAATTTCCTGGTAGATGGCTGCGTTGACTGTGGATCTCAGAAAACACAGTGGACCAACACCAGCAGATGACATGGCAGCCCAAATCATCACAGACTGTGGAAACTTCAAACTGGACTTCAAGCAACATGGACTCTGTGCCTCTCCACTCTTCCTCCAGACTCTGGGACCTTGATTTCCAAATGAAATGTAAAATTTACTTTCATCTGAAAAGAGGACTTTGGACCACTGAGCAACAGTCCAGTTCTTTTTCTCCACAGCCCAGGTAAGACGCTTCTGACATTGTCTCTGGTTCAGAAGTGGCTAGGTAGCCCTTTTCCTGAAGACGTCTGAGTGTGGTGACTCTTGATGCACTGACTCCAGCTTCAGTTCTCTCCTTGTGAAGCTCTCACAAGTGTTTGAATCAGCTTTGCTTGACTGTATTCTCAAGCTTGCGGTCATCCCTGTTGCTTGTGCACCTTTTCCTACCCAAATTCTTCCTTCCAGTCAACTTTGCATTTAATATGCTTTGATACAGCACTCTGTAAACAGCCATACCTTTCAGTAATGACCTTCTGTGACTTACCCTCTTTGTGGAGGGTGTCAATGTTCGTCTTCTGGATAATTGCCAAGTCAGCAGTCTTCCCCATTAATGTGGTTTCAAAGAACAAGAGATACCCAGAATTTATACTGTAGGGATGGTCATTTATTCAAACTCAAATGTAAATATTCTAATATTTTGAGATACTGATTTTTGACTTTCATGAGCTGTAAGCTCTAATCATCAAAATTAAAAGAAATAAACATTTGAAATATATCAGTCTGTCTGTAATGAATGAATATAATATACAAGTTTCACTTTTTGAATGGAATTAGTGAAATAAATCAACTTTTTGATGATATTCTAATTATATGACCAGCACCTGTATAGCCTGTATACGCCTACAGAATTTTATTTTTCATCGGGCTTGGGCAAAAGTGAGCAGGCATTGTGGAGTCTAACTCAATATTATTTCAATCTTCTTTTCTTTGATCCTGTTGAAAAAACGGCTTGTCAAATTAATGTTTTTATGACTTCGATTTGGTTGAATACAATATATTGTTTGTTTGTTTTTGTTTTGTTTGTTTTTTCAGTTCTTTCATGGATATTAACAGCAAACAATAATAATTCCTTAAATATTATTACAAATTATTTAGAAAATATTTAATATAATGTATAAATTAATTTTAAGCATGTTCAATGTAACATTTTAATATGAAAATGGATAAGCGTAATGCAGCTGTTTGTGATGTATTGCATACATACAGCATTGTGGAAAAACATCAGCATTGCTCTCCGGACATTATGCTTGTGAACGGCAGATCTGCGCCGACGCGCTCTTTCTTGTCTCGCCAATAAACTGGTAAGCATTTGTAGAACAAATATTGAGCAGTGTAGGGCACGGTGAGGATAAATAAACTTGCGAGTAATGGAAAAGAAATGTCGATGTGTATTTTTTATGCAATGGCAAAAATGTCATGTAAGAATGTTTTCTATCTGAATAATTGACAGCAGATGTAAAATGAACGCAATTATGTCACCAGACGCAATTTTATGACGTAGTGTTTTCCAAAAACATCCATACTTTTCTGCTACACGCTCAAAAGTATCTACTTTTTCTTTGCGAAAAAAGTACATACTTTTAGGATGTAGTACAAGTATGAACATTGGGACGCAGGGTGTGTGTTGATGCTCATTAAATACTCCGTCTCTGCCTCCTACTACAACCACCACCGCGTGACACTCCTATACGTCTACATCTATCATCGCTTGGATTACAGCATCACGTGCCGCCTTATTCAATGTGATTTTTCTCCAATGAGGGGGTGGAACATACCATAGACATAATATACGTAGACACCTCATGACATGCTGGAACGTAACCCAGCGTCGCCGCCATATTGGTTGGGTCTCCTCACTCTACGCTAGCACCGGAGTCAACGGAGAGCGAGCAATTTATGCCCGTATTTTGTGCAGTTTACTGTTGCAATAACCCGCGCAGATACCAGATCGCGTGGGATTACCTTTCACAAGTAATATTGAACAATAATTTTGGTTATTTTACCATTTATAATATTATGTCATCGTAACTAACGTTATTACGTGTAACATTATTACAGCAGGAACTGGTACACTCTCTCATTATCTCTTGCTGTTTTTTTTTTTTTTCTGTTCTTCAACTTTCAGAGGATGTGTTCTTACTCGGGGACATCATTTCATGCTTGTGTCATTAGTGGTCAGTGGCGCCTGCAGGTGTACGGCTGGACGCACTGTGCGTGCCATGAGCGCTCAGACTGACCTGAGATTTGTCCCGCAATCATTTCAGCCGTATTTCTGTCGACTGAACCAGCCATGTCATTAATAATGAACGTATCAGTCTTTTGCATGCCAAAGTCCATTTCTGCTTATAAACAGGTCAGGTTAGACTACCACAATTAATCTGTAGCCTATTTTACAAACGGGAATACAACGAAAGTCATGACAATGTTACATTCAATCTACCCGTAAAATTTATAGTGAAAACGTTCTTTAAAATAATCTGGAATGCAATAGTCATTTTTACAGCTGTTTTTAAAGCATTTTGCTGCATGGATTAAAAAATAGGCTAATAAATAATTCACATATCATGCAGACAAAATTACGTTGCAGAAAACCCTTTAAATGCTAAGGAATTAAGAGCAGAGCAACGTAAAAATCAGAAAAAAAAAATAATCGGGCCTGTTTTAGGCTTTTCCTTATTTTTATATTTTAGACGGTGATGAAAAATGACTCGCCATCTCCTCATTGAACGTGCCTTTAGAGAGAAATACATCTTTACGATTACATAATGAAAGAGTTTGTGTTTTCGATTTGAATTATTTCGTTTTTAAAGTAGTCATTTAAAGCTTTCTATAGATATATTTATCATATTTGTGACTCAATTCGTTGAGTTTTGGTTCATCATTGTGAACCGCTCCTGTTCAAGACGAGACGACAAGCCATCCTCTGTTTTCCTATTTATTTTAATAAAAGCTAACGTTTTTTTTTATTGTGAATGCACACAAATAAAAGTAGACCCTTTACAGTTCCGAATGATGTATTACTCCTACATTTATGAGCAAACATTATGGCGTATTTTAAAGTTGTTTCCACTATTATTTTAAGTTCTTTTCACGTGAGTGTGTGTGTGTGTGTGTGTGTGTCTCTGTGTGTGTGTGTGTGTGTGTGTGTGTGTGTTTGTTTGTTTGTTTGAGTGTGTGCGTGAGAGAGAGAGAGAGAGAGAGAGAGAAATAAATTCAAAAGAACAATCAAACTTGTTTCTTTATTAAAATATAAAATATTCATTCATTTATCAACATGCCATGTCTTTGTTAAAGAGCATAATACAAAGTCTTTTAGCATGAAAGCACGTATTTTTCAATGTGTGACAGCGTCCTGTATCATAACTAAATATCTGCAGTTTGTAACAAACCAAACCGTGTGAAAATCCGGTAAAAATTTGGGGAGTTATGATTATTGTAGTTGGTGATACACGTTCCTCGCAGTAGAAATTAATGCAGGGGGGGCGCATTGGAGACCCAACCAAGATGGCGGCGGCGCTGTACGTCAGCTCCAATAGGCAGCGCCAGTCTATGAGGCGTCTACGTATATTATGTCTATGGAACATACGGCAAATTACATGACTAATATCAGTGCGTCAGTAATAACGGTCCGTGGAGAAACACAGTGTTCTGTGTGTAGTTACAGTAAATGGACTAAACAAAGCCTCGAGATGATTTTTTTGTAATCGAGTTACTCGAGGAATCGTTTCAGCCCTAAAGAAAACATAAGAAAATATTATAAAATGTCTAATATGTATATAATTAAAGTTATATGTGGTGTCGTCACGTTGATCAGATGTTCTGGTGAATCAAACTCAAAAGCGTGAGTCTCTTCCTGCAGCTTCAAGAACAGCTTTACTGGTCAGCAGCTTCAGTGTGATTAGGAGCAGGTGTAGCGGGGGCTTTAGGAATACACACAAGTAACCACACTAGAAGACAGCATCTGTTTAGAATGAAGAGAATCATATAAAGAATATGTTATTACGTACTGTTTTGTGAATCACTGCAATACATTGAGGTGTAAGTACTATCTGCCACAATTTACACTAAGTATAAATAATAGGGGTGTGACGAGATCTCGTGGCACGAGATCTCGCGAGATCCGATGTGTCTCGCGAGATCCTACTGGTCTCACGAGAACGTGACGATATCCTCGCAAAATATTTTGCAATGTTTACATTAGAGCTGCACCATTAATCATTAAAAATTGCGCTTGTGATCTTGATTCAAACACCCACGCCGCACGATCTTATTCCTGAATGACACCGATTCTATTAAGACTGTTTCACATCACATCGCGAGTGTCAGTGGAGCATGAGATGTTGATGAATCAGAGGGTCGATCATCATCACGCTTCCGATGTGAATGCTGTCAGACTAAACATGCTCCACTGACGCTTACGATGTGAAACAGGTGTTAAAAACATTCAAACCTGCATTCATGCTGCTGCTGATCCAGAAAGAGTTTTTTCAATTACAAATCATTATTTCTGTGTTACAGACATTTAAATAACAGAAGCACTGGGATAAAGGTTTATAGTTTGGGTATAAACACTTATTGTCTACAGTAGCGATCAAAACGAAAGTATCTCAACACTTGTATAGTAACGCTTATCATCTTCCGCCAGGAGGTGGCGACAACCCGTTTAAACATGTATTTGACATTGAATCATTCATTCAGGAGATTCCAATATAATAGTGAAATAAGTCTTTATGAAGTGAGACACTGACTCCTTCATTGATTTTTTTTTTTTAATTGTTCAAATGAATATATATATATATATATATGTATATATATATATATTTATATATATATATTTTTTTTTTTAAATAAAGTAAATTACGTTATTTATTACGTAATCGTGATCTCCAATTTTAAAAATAAAAAAATAAAAAAATGTGATTCTCAGTTTATCCAGAATCGTGCAGCTCTAGTTTACATGCTGTTTATTACTGCATATAATTCATTAAAATATAAGTTTAATTTCATAAAGTATAAGTTGATTTCAAAATGCACCTACATTTTTTGCATTTTGTGTTTTTCAGTTGAATAAAAGACTATTTTCCTTATATATTTCATCATTGAGGATTTAAAAAAAAAAAAAAAGTCTAAAAATCTCGTCTCGTCTCGTTCTCGTGAACCCTGTCTCGTGTCTCGTGTCTCGTCTCGTCTCGTGGGATTAGTGTCTCGTCACACCCCTAATAAATAATATCTCACATTGTAGCTGATCTCAGGTTTGGCTGTCCTTGGGTTACACACACACACACACACACACACACACATATTAATATAGATCGAAGTAACAGTGTAAATCTTAGCTGTGTAATGAATAGTGTGATTAAACAGATTTGTATGAATATCTACATAAAACAGACAATTTGGTTAAAAATACTGACAGTGCAATAAATAAATATGACTTATTTTTATTGAATGAGGCTTTAAATGATTTATGATCATGTTTTTATGTTCTTTGTCATTTTAAATCTGTCCAATGATGCGTCACACATTGATTTGTACTTTATCTTTATTAATGGATTCATAGCTAAACTGATCTGATCTGAGAGTGAAGAGTGTGTCAATGACTACGTTTACATGGACAACAATACTCCGATTTTAAAATGATTAAGACAATACTCTGATTAAGAGTCTACCATGTAAACAGAGATTTTTGATGACCTTAATCTGTCTAAAGTCATAATCGAAGTAAACACAAATCAAATTAAGACACATGTAGTATTCCTATTTTAGTGGCATTATTGAAGTGCAGTACAGACATGTAAACACCTTCATCACACTATTACCGTCGTGTAGGACTTTTCGCCGCATTTTGCGACAGGATACACACACGGCAGTCGTAAACCGTTTGACGGCAAATAAAAGAGCTTCAACACCGCCGTCGTCTGATGCACTTACAAATAATTAACTGCAATTGAAGCTTTCCTAAAATTAAAAATGAAACACCAAAAACTGTATATGGCATCATCACGAAGAAGATGGCGTCGCGTGGTGACGTAATGGCGCATGCCATTAATTGATCCATGTACTATAACATGTAAAACAGGAACATGGAGGGATTATTCTAAAAGCTACTCATGTAAACACCTTAATCATAATATTGTCTTATTCAGAATAAGGTAAATAATTATATTACTGATGTCCATGTAAACGTACTGATTGTTCTCTACAGGTTGAGTAAGTGTGGCGTCACAGATGAAGGTTGTGCTGCTCTGGCTTCAGCTCTGAGATCAAACCCCTCACACCTGAGACTCCTGGATCTGTCTGGGAATAAACTCGGAGATTCAGGAGTGAAGTTACTCTCTGATCTGAAACATGATCCACATTATAAACTGGAGACATTATACTATTGTGAGTATATTATTATTTAAATCTTTTAAAATGGCCAAAGGTGAGTAACAGGCCTCATATGTGTGTAATTGGAGAATATAAGATAATAATTCAGCTTCAGTTTAGTCCCAGTACATTAAACTGTTTAATTCTGTGATCTAGGAATATATGAATATTTTCATCTCTTCCAGCGTCTCTGTGTGTAAATGATACAGAGAGAGTTGTTGATCATTCACTGTTATTAATCTATGATCAGTTGTTCATTCATATCTCTGGCTGTAATATGAATATACTGTGTTTTTCTGAAGTGGATCTGCTGATGTGATGTGACAGCAGTAATGTCTCATACTCATATCTGACTGTCTGTGTGTTTTATTGTAGACATCAGTCCAGTTTCCTCAGGATCAGCTGATGGTGAATAAGGAGCCGCTACAGAGACGTCACAGTCACACAATCAACAGAGACTGAAGACACAGAGACACACAGCATCACAGAAAGTTAAAACACAGGGCTTATATACGCAGAGTTAGCAACGGCAGGCGTGACAATTCACTATAATATTTTATTTTTAATTTAAAATGGAACCAATTGCAATTTTTCTTTTTTTGCTCATTTGCATTGATGTTATGCCTCGAGACACTAACATGTGTGTAATGGATCAAGCAGCACCAGAATCTGGAGCAGGATCTAATTGATGATAGCTGTGTTGTAACTGATGCTTGTGTGTCAACTTGTGATTTCAAACATGTCCAAAAGAAGTAGTTTGAGCTGTAAGGGTGGATATTTGAGGAGAAATGTAAAGAAAGGCATGTTCATTGAGGTTGACTCAGACCGGTGTTTAATCATGACCCGTGGCTGTGGTAGAAGTTTGCAATATAAACTGATCTATGAGACACACTGGTCACTCAATGTCAATGTTGTAAAAAGTAAATATCATAATTGTTTTAATGATGTGTGAGGTGACAATATGTAGTTCTGCAAAAAACAAAAACACGTCTCGAGAGTCTTTCACTGCAGAACGTCTTATTGACGTCAAATTATTCAAACTGGATTTCCCTCAAAACATCATCACCAAACATGTTCAAAAGAATCAAAAACAACAAAATATGATGAAACAACAAAAATGATCAAATATTTTCCCAATCATCCTCACACTGAATGGATCCTACTGTGACGAGGACGAGTCCTCATTTGTTACGCCCCGTGGCTCAAAAGAGACGGAACAAAAACAGAGACACAGAAGAAAGAAAGAAGAATAATACAATCTCAGGGTTTCCGCCGGGTCTTAAAAGCCTTAAATTGTACAAGAATTTGTCTTAATTAAGATTTCAAGAGATGTTAAATGCGGGAACGGAAAGACCAGAATTGTGATACGGCTGAATGTGACGATTAAACTTCAAAAGGCTATGATTTCATTAAATAAACATGAGCGCAGCGTGTTCAAAGTCCGGTGCTGCGCTGCTGGCTGCCCACTGCTCTGGGTGTGTGTTCAGTGTGTGTGTGTGTGTGTGTGTGTGTGTGTTCATTGTGTGTGTGTGTGTGTGTGTGTGTGTGTGTGTGTGTGTGTGTGTGTGTATGCACTTGGATGGGTTAAATGCAGAGCATAAATTCCGAGTATGGGTCACCATACTTGGCCACACGTCACTTTCAATTATTTTATTTTTTTTCTCTTTCATTATGATGTATTATATTAAGCTTCATGTAAAGCATTACATTTTCAATAAAACAGGTATCAGAAGACATGCGATTGAGTTTAATTTGTGATTTTGCTAATTCTCTATATCAGTGCTTCCCAAACCTGTCCTGGAGGACCCCTATCAGACACACCAAATTCATGTCTTGCAGTCTCTACTAACGAGCTAATGAGTTGAATCAGGTGTGTTAGATGAGGGAGACATACAAAATGTGCAGGGCTAGGGGTCCTCCAGGACAGGTTATGGAAGCACTGCTCTATATATCTTCAGTGAGTCGAGCAGTAATCAGCACTGGTGATCTACAGAGCAAAAGATCTGTCCAACAATAAGTGGATGACGTTTCCTGAAAAAAGTGTTTGATTTCTCAGCAGCGATATCAGGAGCAGCGAGCTCAAAATGAGACGCACGCTGGTTTCTCTTGAAATTAAAGTCTGCACAGTATTTACTAGAATATGTTTACTAGAAAACTAATCTGCAAACAGTTACATAATGATAACATCAGCCAGTACGGGCCAAGAGTTTGCAATGAGGTTTTTTTTTTTTTTTTTTGGAAAGACATCTCTTCTGCTCAGCAAGGCTGCATTTATTTGATCAGAAATTGTTCAAATAAACAATAAAAATTACAGTAAGAAATTACAGTAAAAATTGTGAAATATGTTTACAATTTAAAACAGCTGTTTTCTATGTGAATATCTGTTAAACTGTAATTTATTTCTGTGATCAAAGCTGAATTTTCAGCATCATTACTCCAGTCTTCAGTGTCACATGATCCTTCAGAAATCATTCTAATATGTAAAAACCATGTCTAATATATATTTTTATGGTACAAACTTTGATTCAAAAGTTTGGTGTTTGTGTACAATTTTAAAAAAAAAGAAGAAGAAAATAATTTTATTCATCAAGGACACATTCAATTAATCAAAAGTGACAAAGACAGTAAATAAATGCTGTTCTTTTGAACTTTCTGTTCATCTGTGAATCCTGAAAATTAAAATGTATAACAGTTTCCACAAAATATTGTGCAGCACAACTGTTTTCAACATTGATAATAATCAGAAATGTTTCTCGAGCAGTAAATCAGTATATTAGAATGATTTCTGAAGATCATGTGACACTGAAGACTGGAGTAATGATGCTGAAAATGCAGCGCTGCATCACAGAAATAAATTACAGTTTAACATATTTTAAATTGTAATAATTTCATAACTTTTACTGTATTTTTGATCACATAAATGCATCCTTGGTGAGCAGAAGAGATTTGTTTCAAAATAATAAAAAATCTTACAGACCCCAGGCTTCTGACAGGTAGTGTGTGTCTCACTGCTTTTATTTTTTTAAATCAAAGTTTTAAATCGAGTCATTGAAACAGAGTTTGAACTGATTCACAGAAATTAATCAAATTCACCAACTTAAAGTTTGAATATTAAATAATGTCAGTCTGAACACTGTCATTATGGAATGCCAAAGCTGCCTGGAAATTTTATATATATATATTTATGCCATGGTCTGTCTGAATACTGGATTCTGATTGGCTGGCAGGTGTTGATTAAATTCGTAGAACTGCGCAGGTAGTTCCAGGTCAGTTTAATCACGTTCTATATTAATGCGCTTCCTATAAACATTGGTAACCATAGTAACATACAGTTACAGTTGAATAGTAATACAGACGTCATTTTTATCGTTCTGGTCAAATATTGCAGCGCAAATATTATTAACATCTTTAATATGTGAATGCTGGCAAACGACCATGGCATAAATGGGATAATCAACGGCTAGCTGTGCATTAAACAGCTAGCCATTGATTATCCCTTACATTATATATATATTAGGGGTGTAAACGGTACACAAATATGACGGTTCGGTACGTACTTCGGTTTTAACGTCAAGGTTCGGTATGATCTCGGTACAGCAGGGGGAAACTAAACTTTTTCTTTTTTTTTTTTTTATAAATAGTGGTTTACTGAACAAGTTGCTCTTTCTTTAAATACATTCAGTTATAGTTAAAATGTTCTTATTTATAAAAATCTACCTCAGCTTATGCTTAAAACTATAGGGAGCCCTTTTAAATTATAAGGTTACAATTAGGCCTTAACCCAAACTTAAATTGAATTACTATTTATTTTTAAATAGATGATCAACACTCAACTTTAAAAAAAAATAAATAAATAAATAAATAAATAAAATACGTGCAAACACATAAATCGCACATAATGCAGTTTTTAAATTAACTTGTAAATAATACAATTTTTAGGCTATTTGTTAAAATATTTTCAATTACACACTGGCTGTCATAGCGTGTTTCATAACAGAATTATTTCATAGAATTATTTCATAACTGTTGTGTGTTATAAGTGTAGTGAGTCCGACGCACCGTGACTCTGTAAAGTTTAAAGCCCAAAAGCAATGTTAATTTGCCCGATGTACTGTGGCCAAGTAAACTGTTTTAAAAATATAACTTAAAACCCGAAGTAGTGTGGTTTTTGTCCGACGTACTGTGACAGTGTTGCGTTTTTAACGGTTTAATGTAGTGAAGTGTAAGGCCCGACGGAGTGTGGCCATTTGCGAAGAAGTGAAAATTTTGGTTTAGAAGCCCGACATAGTGTGGCTGTTTTATTCATTTGCTTCCAAACCACAGGAGCTGTGAATAATTTGACTATCAGGTATCTTAAAGAAACTAGATAATGTTCAGTCAGTGAAGGAATAAAGCCTATTGAATTGCTGAAGACAATTTAATAAGACTGTGAAAATGGAAGAGCTGATAGTTAAATACATCGCTAAGCACAGCTCTGTAGGAATGTTTGATGGGATAGAGAAGGCAGACGACCCCTACGAGTGGGCTATGTCTCAATTCAAAAATTGTCTCAGAATGCCTAAAAACAAAGAGGGAAAAGTTGCTAATGCACTTCATGCTCTTTTTGCCTCATACAAAGTAACTAAGAAAAGATTAGAGGAAATGAAAACTGAAAACAAGTTACTAAATTCTCAAGTCAACGACAATGTCTTCTCATTGAGAAATTGCAAGACTGAAGAGATCATTTTGAAGGAACAGATAATGAAATTGAGTCCGAAACAGAGAGGGAAACATTTAGATGTTTGTATGAAGGGACAGCTAGACAGTTGGTACATGCCCAATCCAATTCTGAATATGATGAGAATAACTGCAAGGAAGCCTTTAGTCAACGACATAATTCTTCAGATCATTCTGTAAGGTTCCCAGTAGCACCAGTGCGAACAAGACAGAATAGAAATGGAAATGAGAGCGTTCTTGATCAAAGAACTGAAAATGGCCAAGCTGATAGACAGCTATCTTTTATGGACTTTCAAAGTCTTGTTACAGCAGTGGGTACTTTTGACCCTGATAACATGGATCCTGTAGAGTTCTTGTCAAAACTGGAGAAGGTAGTGGATGTTTATAGTGTGTCAGATGAAGATGCTTGTGAACTGAGGTGACAATGGAAATTGGAGAGCATCCTCTAGCATTTGCGTCCAGGTTGTGGGAAATGTTTAGCTGTTACAGTGGTTTGCCCAATGCAACTAAACAAAATCTCATGTTTAAGTCTGCATTAATTGCACAGAGCAGTTCACACATGCGAGAAGCCATTGATCTGCATGTAGATGTAAATACACCATACGAGCAAATAATTTCCAAAATGACACAGCATTTCAATGCAAGAAGTCAAATGAAAGCTGCAGAATCTAGACATCCAGTTGCTGCCTTTGGCAAGAGAAAATGTTCTAAATTATCTATTGGTTTCCATCAGAGACCATGGAGATTTGAAAGAGTAAATTCAGAAGGTGATACTCTCTGTTATGCATGTGGAAAAGCTGGTCACATTGCCAGGCATTGTCAAGACAATGAGAGACCTCATCAAAGCTTTGTTTGTCATGCATGTGGAAAGAATGGTCACATAGCAAGGCATTGTTTGGAGAAAGGTAGGAAAGATCAGGAAGTTGTTTGTTTTGCTTGTGGAAGGATGGGACACAAGGCAAGACAGTGTCACTTTTCACACAAAAGAAAGATGGGCTATCGTGATTTGCTTAAGAAGATAGGCAGTTTAGAAACCCAGTTGGCACTGTTGAAAGGAAATAAGGAAGAAACCATTCACACCTTGCCAGACACAGCACTGCATGAACAACATGACTGTAGTTCAGTCACAAGCAGATGCTGATGTGAATTGGAGGAATTGTTTTATGATAGTATTATATTTTAGAAAAATATGTTTACTATCAAAAGGGGGGTGATTCTTTATAATCTATGATAAATGTGTTAATGGCATTGATGTTTAAATGTAATTTATGATAAATGATTTAATTGCATTCTGTAATTTAAATTTCTGTAACGATGTTTTAAATGTGAAAAGATTCTTGTGGGGGAAAGGGGGGGCAACCTCTTCTTTTTGATCTTGTTTCAGGTATATGCTTGTTTGAAACGTATAACGTGGAGAAAGATGATCCGGTCATCTGAAGAACAAGAAGGCCAGCAGAACCAGTGGAGCCAGGGGACTTCCACAAGAAAAAGGACTTCTTAAAGAACAGAGTGAACATCAGAACCAGAAATCCAGAGATTTCCAGACCTACAAGATTCAGAACTCCAAGTCTAAAAGATTTAGAAACTCTGAGACTCACCATGGGATGGATGGACCTGATGGAATGGCAAAGACTGAAAAAAAATGGCATTGACTGCTTCTTCTAGAAGGACTTTTTCAAAGTAAAAAGAATAAACAATGGAAAAGAAAAACAAGGAGAGATCAAACCATTTCAGAGACTATTGACAGCAGTCGTTCCACCAAGATGGAAAACAAGTGGGCAAAGGACATTACCCACACAAGGAAATGCACAAAGATACAGACTCACTGCACATGGCACTAGAAAGACATAAATATATGCAGACTTGAATGCAGAAAATATATTATTGTCTATTGAATGCACACATGTGGACAAAGGATGTTAAATTCATAAAAGGGACAGAACACACGTGAAGAAAACAGTACATGCACGCACACACACACACACACACACACACACACACACACACACACACACACACACACACACACACACACACACACACACACACACACACACAAACACACACACACACACAAACACAAACAAACACAAACAATGTTGCCTGTTGATTGATGTTTTTGCTCCTTTGGCTTTTGGCTGTCTGTACTGTCATAATGTTTAATACATTTAGAAAATCCCTTTTGCTGTTATGGTTCTCACGTGCTCCTCACCCAAACCCAAAAGAAATGTTTGTATGTCATTTTTCCAAGTTTGAGAAAAGTCTCTATGATAAATTTTGCTTAATTGGATGGAGCGATAACCAGTGTGCATGAGGTGATGACCCAATGACGGGTAAGATTTTCCTTTGGCCAGAGGGGGACAACCTAAGACAGGGCTTCACCACCACTGGGCACCTACCCAGGAATGGAGGTGTAATCTGTGTAAGGGAGTGGATGTGATGCTTCTTTTGGGCCAAGAGCATCAAAGAGGGGACTGTAAGAATCTATAGTCTGCCTCGACCCAGCTTCCACTCCATAATATGTTTGATCATGCTCATTTCCCAAAATGGCTTAATTATTATAGAAAAGAAGAAAGTCAACAGTTATGTTGTTTGTAGACCATTTGGGATGATCACATCCTGAGCAAATGGTCACCAATTGTAGAATGGGTGCGGGTGTGGGACACCGAGAACCACCTCAGACAAAGGGGTGTCAGAACTTAATTAACATACAGACTACAGCTGTTACTACAGGCAACTTCATTTACATGAAGGGTAGTAAACTGAAAATGTATAAAAGGTTTAAACATAGGATGTTCTGGGTTCATTCCGACTCTGAACCCAAGGTACTACATGTGCTTTGTCACTGCTATGCTGCAATAAACATCTTCATCAAGATCTTCAACGTCCTCATCACTTTTTCTTACAACAGATTAATTTAAGAATTCTGTCACGGTAGACCCCAGCTATTCTGTTTGGTTTTATAAGCTAATTTGTTTTATTTGGTTAACATGTTTATGTATGTCATTGAGAAGAGGGGAAGGTAAAGCAATGAGTTAAGTATTTTTGCCAAACTATTTTGAAATATAATTTAAGTAATTATGTCCAACACAATTTCAGTCAAAATAGGAGATTATAAGAAACTATAGCCATATATCATATCCAACATGTATCTGCGAACCTGACAAAAACATGATACTGTTGAGGACCAGAGATGTTGGTCTCATGAAGGTCTAAGATAAGCCAGCAATGAAAAAATGTATACAATTATATATTAATTATTATATATTAATAAAATGAATACTTATATATATACTGTATATACAGTATACAAAAAAATATATACAGTGTATGACATTCTGCATGATAAAATATAAAGATTGTGAAATCTGGTCTGATTCTGTAATGTTTTTTTTTTGTTTGTTTGTTTTTTAATTACGAACACATTACTTAAAACCATGTTTTACTACGTTTATACATGTGAAGAGGAGCAGAGAGTAGGCTATATAATACTAGATAAAGAAATGAGCTAGCTAGAGAACACCTGCATATTAACAGCGTAACCATGAACCATGCGACCATATAATATGATTAAATGTTAATAAAGTAGGTGTATCAGCGATCATAAATTAAAGAAGACATTTTTTAGAAATATATTTTACATAGGTGATGAGGATCACTCAGTCCCTTTGTGTAAAACTCAAATGCAGTTACAGGGTTTTTGACCAGTTAATGTGTGCAAATGAACCCACGGTCTCATGAAAATGCGTATAAATAGTAGCTACTCCAAATAAAAACGAAAACTCGTGGTATTGATACGCAAAAATGGACTTATGATACGGTTCATATGATACGCACGTGTTTGGCTTGCATATAATACGCAGTTTTCACGTGCATATGATACACATCTACCTACAATCCTAATCCTACCCATCACGCAGCATATACACGCCAAAGTCCATTTTTGCGTATCAGTACCACGAGTTTTTGTTTTTATTTGGCATACTATTTATACACACTTTCATGAGATCAGGTTGGCAAATGCGCATTTTGTCCATCATTAAAACGGCGGCATCACATCACGTTTTCAGGTTACAAAGTTTGTTGTAGCTATATGGGCGCTCAGTTTTTCCTGTTGTAAAATACATTTGGCCAAAATCTCATTTTATAAAAGAGATGAAATGCGACTGTATGCACAGGCTGTTTAAGTGTATTGGCTACGACTAGATGGCAAATGCTAGCCCTCTCTCTCCGGTCCCACACGTCTCAGACCTCAAATACATCAAATATGAGCCTTTAGACATAGTGTTTCTCACGTACAGAAAACGCTGTACTTATTCAAACAACAAGATCTTTATTTACCCTCGCAAGACTTCATTCAGCTGCTGTGGAGCTTCAGTTCATTCAGTCCAGATAGAGGAGGTGGAGTTATGAGCTTTTACCCACAGTTTGAGCGGATCAACAAGATTTAGTCACAAGCTCGTTTTAATACCTCTCATTGACTAAATGTTTGTAAAACAGACAGACAAACGTAAAGGGTGACCAATAGCATTGATTTATTGCAGAAAAAAAAAAAAAAAAACACCGCCACCAAAAAAGGGCACTTCGGAGAGTAAGAGGAAGAAGGGCATGTGCTCTGCACAGGTTGAGCTCTACCTGTACACGCGCCTGCACGCTTCAAACAGTCAGGTACAATTCCTGATTCTAGGCACTTATTAATGAAAACTAGAAAAACAGGGCCAACCACATCAAAAACATCTTTAAAAAGACGAGGAGATCACAAGGAGACCCAGACGGCTTTAGCTGATTAACAATCTCATGTAGGAAAGAAAAGGGAATAGAACTGAACTGGCTAAACGTAGCAGGCCTGATATTTTGCCTAGCTTTCCTTATCTTCTCTACAAAAAAATGACAAAAACTTTCACACATATCAACTGTTTCAGAAAGATAATTACAAACAGGTGGATTCACAACCGCATTTATAGTATTGAAGAGCATTCTTGGTCCTCAGATAAATACATAGACTTCTGAAATTGAGATAAAGACGATCTTAAGATTTCATAAGAAATCTGGAGCTTATCTTTCTTCCACCTTCTTTCAGCTCTTCTGCAAGTCTGTCTAAGAGCACGTCAACATTTAACCAGGGTACAGACTTAGGTTTTGATTGGTAGTAGTGAATAAGGCATGGCTTATGACAAAAATGATTTATGACCCTTGATTTATGGCTTTCCCCCTCCCCCCACACGGCCCGCCTGCATAGCGACCACCCACGTCGTGTTGACCCCATGACCCCGTTAATGAGTTCCAGATGTGTGGAAATCGGAGAAGCGTGAATTTCCTACGTCATCCGGGGATGTGTTTGTTGTTTGTACAAGTGTAAAACCATAAATGAGCTGTCGGGTAATGTGTTGAAGATTTTATGCTCATCCGGTGGGGGTTTGCCCATCTGTGGACCACGTGGCGGCTGCGTTCTGAGGCGTGTTTAGATAAATAGGGCGAGGTATTTCTGTGGGAAATCAGAAAAGAGCTGTGAAACACATAGACATGAGTGCCTCATACTCACCTAAAACTCCTGAGAAGGAATGGGATGAAGAGATGATGTAAAATCTGACTTTGGCACCGAGAAAGCCGTACAGCGGTAATTTGTGCTTGGCAAGGTTTCTCCGCGAAAATTCTGAATGTGCGAGAGAGGAATTTTTCCTGATCAGCGGACATATATTCGGGTACATATTCCACAAATCAGATTGAACGGTTACGCTCTACACATCTGACGAAACCAACGAATTTGTACAGGATCAAGACCCCTGCCTGGTATTTCCTGAAAAAGACTGGCAATTATTTTTCAATCGCATCTGGAAAGATCTGAAGGACTGTGGAGAAGAGCCTTTGTATGTTGGGGAGTATGTCGGGTGATCCCTTTTCAGCACGAGCCAGGATGTATCGCGCATCGTTGTGAGACGTCACATAGCTGTTAACCAGACCAATCAGGGAATCTATGCGGATAGCTTGGGAATTTTTAGCGTTCAGAGTTATACCCTTAGCTTTCATGCACGTTTTTCCTTTGGCGGTACGGTAGCCGTAGGATTTAGGTCCGCTGGAACAGAACTCGGTGATGTAGTCCCTGTCCCCTATTTCATCCGTCAGCTCCCCCAAATGATCTCCGAGGGGAGGCATCCAGTCACCGTCCCTAGACACAAAAATGACGCTGTCTGTGTCCGAGTATAAAACACGGTCGCCGAGTTTGTCCATCAGGTCGTACAACTCCAGTTGCGCGTGAGCCATCGTGAATGCTCCTATAAATACGTTAATGTCGTGAGTCCGTCGAACATCGCCTTTGGCGGGACGACGTTGGACAAGCGCTACGTCGTCCGAGACGAATGTGATAAATGTCAGGGTATCGGTTTTACCAAAACCGATCCTGGTGAAATCTTCAGGGTCTTTCACGAGGGTGGTTTGTGCTAAGTCCTCTCTCATAGAGAACCTCCCCTAAACTATTAAGCAATAGCTTGTTTATAGACCTCTGAGCGGGGTTGTGACTGATTTTTTCAGGATCGAGGCGAATTCCCTCTTTTTCATAATATTCCCGTATGTAAGTCGCTTTGTCGGTATCCGTGATCACGTTTGGCGTATAGCCGGATGCTTGCTGTTTCAAACGCAAAAACTTTTTTACGTAATCGCAAAACAGCTCATCCGTTCGTTGCGGGAAATGCCAAACTTCATCGATTTTGGCCACGACATACCCTTTCTCGAGAGCTTTTAAAAGCTCGATGCTGACCCAACACCCTGAGAGAGCCCTCTCCTCGTCCGTGTGATGGCAGCTCGTCGTCTGGTTTTCAGCGTGAGCGCAGGTGCGACATAAGGGAAACATTAGTTTTCCTCCGCATCTGTAAGGCAGTATAGGGTGAAGCAATTTGCGAGGGGGGAACACGACGGCCTTGATGAGGCCGTAATAATGTTCAATCGGTTCAAAATCGTTATAAATGATTTGGGGGTGACTGATCGGATAGCTTTTCCTCGCCTGACAGTAGGGACATAAGCTGGTAAAATCCACATAGCTTATTTTCTCCCCCTTGCGCGTCTTATGATAGAGTTTGTAAGCGTTAACTCTCCCTCCGAAAAGTGCTTCTCTAGGCTCCAGTCTCTCTGGAGCAGAATAAGTATTCATAAATTCCATCACCGTGGGGTCGGTACGCTTCATTTTATGCCATTCGCACTCCCAAAGAGTCTCTATTTTCAAGCCGTAGGCGTTTTGCAGAATTTCAACCTTATCGTCAAACAGTCTTCTAAGAACGTCAAAAGGTATGCCTGACAAGGGGTGGGTTTTATGGGGATGGTAACAATGTTCGCAACCGTGGTGGACACAGCCGTTGTATTCCAACCCGTACCTCACCCCGTCCTGTTCGTAGTAGCCGTCTAAAAAGTAGCGACCGATCTGCACTTCCCCGTGATTTAGAGCGTGATGAAGGTCTATGTTTCGTGTCTTTTTCACATACTCGAGCCATTCGATCGACGCGTTAGAGTAAGTCTTGTGCTGCCGGAAGTACATGTTATTATGTGTCAGAGCCAGAGTGTCTCTGTCGAGATAATGCGTTTTGAAGACCCCCATACAACAGCTTGCGAGAGTGGTAAAGTTGAAAGGATCGAGTTCGGTGCAATGTATGAACGCTTCTCGGTATTTCATGCACGCTTCGCGTAATAAGACGACGTCGTTTACGCCGTACGCGTACAATTCCTTCCTGAAACGAAAGAATTTGCCTGAGACCGTGCTGTACCACGCATCGAATTTTGCCTGGTCTTTATCCGACATGTTTTCATACCCGTAAAACTTTTTGTCGGGGTAAGGACCCACATAGTCCTCATTTTCCACCCTATTGAAATGATGGGGGACGTAGCCTTTTTCCGTCATGGTCAGGTTTAGAGCCGCAGGCATCTTAGACAGAGCCATCGGGATGAAGCTGTAACTATCAATGTATCGCTGAGCAAAAGCTTCGTCGTACATGAAAATTAATTTACACCCTTGCATGATGATGTCGAGAGTAATCCCCGCTTTGCAAAAATACTCGAGAATTAAAAAAGAGTCGAATCTGGAAGCGTAATGGGCTATGAAACAGTATCCCTTGTATCGGGGGTTGTCTGAATCGGGTGATCAACTGTTCCACGCATTTGACACCTTCGGCCACAAATCGTTCGCCGTCAAAAGTGATAGCGCAAACAAAATTAGCGACGTGTCTTCCGTTTTCATAACGAGTCTCAAAATCATAAAAAATATAATTTTTGCTAGGTTCCTTGGGCAGTTGGGGCTGGATGTAACAGAAATGTAGCCCTCGGTTATGCAGCTCTTCCCCGCAATCGCTGCATCGGTGGGGAGAGCATTTGTGTCGGTCGATAGGACCTATAATTTCATAACGTCTGTTACATAGTTTGCAATATTTTAAAGTGTTGCATGCGGGTTTCTCTTTGCCGGGCGGAGTCTTTTTGTGCATGGCGTAACAGTAGCTCGAATTACAGAAGCGCCGACAATCGGGGCAGTGTACGGTACTTTTAGGGTATTTGAAACAATCTCGGTCGAAACAGACGTTGCAGACGTGTTTACAATGGTGATCTCGGATTTTCTCGTAGCCTTTATAGCAGAAGCAGCATACGTAGCTAGCTCCTATGAATGCTGTCAGATTCAGAATCATATAGTAATGTTCATCTTGTAAATAAAGAAATGCTGTTTTAGGATGAATTTCGCCATGATTTTTGAATGTTTCTAACGTGCCTGCACTCGTCCTGTAAAAAACAACGATTTTGATATCTAGCAGGTTTTCAAACCTCGCTATATCGTGAAGGCCGACCTTGTCTTGGATAGAAAAACCTGCATCGTTGTGGATTACTGCCGCCCGACTTTCTAATTCGCTCTCGGGTAATTGCGGTTCGAGAAATGTGCGAGATAGATAGAGAGACATAAATTATTAACAGAATTCAGGGGTACAAATAAACTCGACTTTTTTCTTTTAATCACCTGCTGTAATGGCACGTCTATGAGTTTACGACGTTGCCCCCCTTCCTCCTTGTCTGTTCATGGCCACATCGACTTCGATCTCGACAGAGTCGTCGGACAATAACTGTTCGTCGCTCTGTAAAATTTTCTCAATTTGTTCGGTAAAGAGATTAACGTCATAATTATTACCGGGTGATAAAATGACGTTAACGGGGGTCTTCAGACTTTCACCATTCATCGTCATATTAATAACGCTAGAGTCGCCGCCGATACGCCTGGCAAAAGACACTATTTCCTCAATTTTTTTGTGCAATAAAATGTGATACGATGCTAAATCCGTAGCCCTTATTTCGCGCAAATTCATAGTCCTTCACAATTCCACGCTGTTAAATCGAGGTCTAGGTATTACGTGATACCCGTTTGCGACCCCCCCGTGTCATCTCAGAGCATCAATGTTCAATTGACTCGGTTCTGTCACGTCTAAAGAAAGTGGTTCACGGTTATCAGGCATAGCGCTAGTTGATGGCCATGTGGTGTCAGAAGGGGGTTCGGCGCGGGAAGTTGACGGTCGCTCCGTGTCATTATTACCTGTGGGGGGAGCTGATGGATGCATAGTGCTGCCGTACGGATCAACGGTGCTGTCAGAAGCGGCTAACGCACCTCCGCTCTGTATGCAGTTTTCCCGTAACTGCCGATCGCTTCTAATTATAGCGTTCTGCAAAAGAGTGCACAAATCAAGGTTTAGACTTTGTTCTATTTCCATTTCTAATCGTTGCAAATCGCTACTATTTTGGGTCTGATCGTGATTAACTGCTAATTCTGTAGAATTTGGATAGCTATCTAACAGTCGTTGTAATATGTCACACAAGTTAGGGGGGTTCTCTGTGTGCATTTCAACAGCATTCTGTAGCAGGTCTGAAAGAGATTGGTCTGAATGACAACTATGTGCATTTTCAGCATCCATTGCAATATATATATATAGAACTACAATTCAAAATGGCCAACTTACACATTTCGACTACAAACAAGATGGAGGCAGCATGTAAAAAGAACTACAATTAAAAATGGTTGACTTACATATTTCGACTACAAACAAGATGGCGGCAACATGTAAAATAACTACAATTCAAAATGGCCGACTTAAAAAACTACCATTCAAAATGGCCGACTTACACATTTCGACTACAAACAAGATGGAGGCATCATGTAAAAAGAACTACAATTCAAAATGGTCGACTTAAAAAAAAAACACAATTCAAAATGGTCGACTTACATATTTCGACTACAAACAAGATGGCGGCAACATGTAAAAGAACTACAATTCATTAAAGAAGAGAACTGCAGCTTTTTCTCTTATATCCCACCATTCATACTGTTTAGTAATTCTATTTCTGATTATTTTAATATCGCAATTTTGACATTTTTCCTCAGAATCACAATTATGTCAGTTGCAAGCTATAAACTCTTAATTGATTTAAAATTAATTACAGAAGCCACAGAATAAAAACATTAAAAATATAACTGCAGCTTTTTCTCTCAATTGTGGTAGGAGTTTTTATACATTGACATTTTTACTTTTTTCCTCAGAATTGCAAGATAAAACTATATAAAACTGTTGTTAAATATTGCAATTTTGAGTTTACATCTCACAATTCTGACTTTTTTCTCATAATTCTAATTCTGAGTGTTTAAAATATCGCAATTTTGACACTTTTCCTCAGAATCATGAGTTTGTCACAATTGCAAGCTATAAACTCTTTAATTGCAAGTTTAAATCTTGAAATTCTATTTTCCTCAGAAATTGTGATTTATAAAACTACAATTACGAGTTTATATCCCACATTTTAAACTTTTTTCTCTGAATTGCGAGTTTGTCACAATTACAAGTTCTGAGTTTATCTTGTAATTCAGACTTTTTTCCTCAGAAACATACTGCAATTTTACATATCACAATTTTAATTTTTTTTCTCATAACTGCAAGTTTACATATCACTTTTTAAAATTCCTCAGAATTGTGAGTTGTAAAATTGCAATTGCGAGTTTACTCCTTCAAGTTCTTTCTTTTTCAAAATTGCAAGATTATGAAATTGCAATTACATGTTTATATCTTGCAATTCTAAAGCTGAATTTTTTTCTAAGTTCACATCTAAAAAAAAATCTTAATTGTGAAATTTAAACTCACAGTTGTCTTTTATTTTTAATCATTGTATTCCGTGGTGGAAATAAGCTTCCACACAGGACTCATGCTGATGTCAGGACGATGCCAAATGAAAGACATTAATGAAGAATAATTCAGAAGGAACTCCAGGTGAACGTGATGATTTAATATGAAGAGGATCAATCCTACTGTACCACATACTGTCAGATCTTCATTATTTTATGTCTGAATGTACTGGGTAAAGTTTTTTTTTTTAAAAGGTAAATCATATTAGTTGCTTTTCTTTGATCACAATATAATTAAAGTTAGATGTTATTTTGTGATGTTCTGTGGTTTTAGTTGGTCTGTGTTACTTAAAATGTTGATCAAAATCATTAATAAAACTGAATTAATAAAATCTGAATCTGACATTAATGACTGACCTTATAAAGCTTGATGAACATGAACATGCTCTTGATGAACTCAGTCTGTCCAGCAGAGGACGCTGCAGCTGCACACAGAAACTGAACAGACACAAATCATTTCATATTTGAACAGAAACACCATAGATGTGTATTTCCTTCTGAAGCATGTCCTATAAAAGTGAAAAAAAAAAAAGTTTTTAAGCTGAAGTAGGTGTTTTTTTTTTACATTTCACAATATTGGCTTTTTTCTTTTGAATCTCACAGTTCTGACTTTTTTCTCTGAATTGGGAGTTATATAATTTAAATAGCAAGTTCACATCTCAAAAGTTTGACTTTTTCCCTCAGAATGTGAGTTACAAATTGCAATCTCACAAAACTGTAATTTCCCTCATAATTCCGAGTTTAATATCTTGTAATTCTTTATTTATTTATTTTGCAACATGTTTTCATTACATTAACTCTAATAACAATTGAACCAATTTCTACTTCGCTTTATGAAGTTATACAAGATTCAACTAGAGCTACTTGAGCTACTGAACCTGCAGTTTTAAGCTAAAATACAAAGATTTTTTTTTTTTTTTTTTTGCAGTAATGTCATGGATGATTTCAGAAATATGTGCATATTCAGTATTCTTAGAACATTCTTCTAACATTTGCATATTGAATTATTGCTGTTTTCTTGCATACACTGAGCCATTCTTAACCGCTTCTATACTACGACAAAGCAGCTCTGATTTCCATCTAGTCTCATGTGAGAAACTCTTGATTATCAACAAACTCTTTTTCTCACAATTGCAAGGTTTTTATCTCACAATTCAGACTTGCACGTTTACATCTTGAAATTTTGACTTTTTTCCTCAGAATTGCAAGATATTAAAAACTACAAGTTTACATCTCAACATTCTGAGTTTAATATCTTGCAATTCTGACTTTTTTTTCTCATGTTAAGATTCTAAAAGACAAGATTTAAAAAAAAAGAAACTTAGTTATTTCTTTTCTTGCACATATGCCATTTACAGTCGCCTTTCTACTATAACAAAGCGGCTTTGATTTCCATCCTTAACAACAAACTCTGTTCCACAATTCAGCTTCTTCTAGACTCAGCTCTTCTTCTTCAAAGTTGCTGATAATATTATGATTTTCATCCTTCTGATCTTGCTGGACAGATCTAACAGATATTATAACATATGTAATTCATAACAGCTATGAACTGATTAAAAACATCCCAGGCCAAATACAAGCTATTTAGTTCATATGCATTCATTTACTGTATTTTACAGCATCTGAAACAGCTGTTTTTATATTGTAAAAGCAGAACAATTAAATTTGGTTAAACATGCAATTCGATACAATGTTGTTGGATCATTGAGTTTGAATTAGTTTTTATTGTCATATAGTTTTCATTTTAATTTTAGTTAGAGTTTTAGTAATTTTGTTGCATTTTTGTATTATTGTCACATTTCTGTTGTATTTGGTTTCTCTGTGTTTCAGTTTGCCTGTGTTCCCTTGTTTGTTTCCTTGGTTATTAGTTAATTAGCTCCACACCTGTTTCAGTTCTCCCTATGCTTCTAGTACTGAAGTCCTGTGTTCTCTGGTCCTTTGTCTATTATTGTTTGTCTACGTGTTGTGCTACCCTTTGCTCCTGGATTCCTTTTTTTTTTTTTTCGCTTTTTGGATTATATTAAAAGACTGTTTATTGGAATACTCCTGCGTCGTGTGCTTTTACTAGCACCTAACCGTTACAGTTATCTTTTACATGTCTATACAGTTTTTATTTTATCTATATCTTTTTAGTTATTTTGTAGTACTTCCAGTTAAACTAAATGAAAATGGGAAATATTTCCATGGCAAATAGCTGAAATAAAATAAGCTGAAGTGTTTATATATATATATATATATATATATATATATATATATATATATTACATTTTATTTCATTTTAACATTTATTCAAAGTAACAAAAATGGTTTTAGTTTTATGGCTTTAGTTTACGTTAACTATAATAGCACTGATTTTATGCAACCAAACTAATATGTGTTTATAATTAAACGTTTTGGTAACATTTTACTTGAAGCCTTTATATATAATAATGCATTATAAAAGTATTTTTACATCAAATGATCTCATGAATAATTGCAACCACAGTTATAATACATTATAATACTTATCTATTCATTCTTACACATTTAGAAAGTAAAATGCATAAAAACAAGACAAACAACCAGTTTCAGATGTAACAAGGAATCTACAAATATTATAATGCTTACTTTGGCTACAGTTGATAGTGAAAGATTTAATGCATCACTACATGCATTATGATACTGTCAGGGAGTCACAGTCACCGTCAACCACGCTCACCAGATCCCAGTCCCCTGATTATTGACTACCAGTGATGAGAATAACGGCGTTATAAATAAACGGCGTTACTAACGGCGTTATTTTTTCAGTAATGAGTAATCAAATGAATTACTGTTTCCCCCGTTACAACGCCGTTACCGTTACTGACAATAAAATGTGGCGTTACTATATTATATTATTATAATTTAATTTTTCAGTTCATCTGAATGGATGCGTGAAGCTGTATTTGACGTACCATAAACTCTAGTGTGAAGCGCACGCCTCACCGTCGCTTTCTCTCACATACACGCACGCATAGAAAGATACAGAGCAAGAGTCTTTCATAACATGCAGAATTAACGCGCTACATGTAAACGATATTCTTTGTTGTATTTTCCTGTCAAAAGAACGGAGTTCCTTCGGATTTCTTCAGCTTTTAAGAACTGCCGCTTTCTCTGGTAGTGGGCGGAACTAATGCGCAAATCTCATTGGCTGGCGCTCACCTATTATCATCACTGTTTTGATTCCAGCAAATCAATTCGAGCGAACGCAGACAACGTGATTAATATTCATGAACCCAGCAGCTGATTAATCCTTAGTGAGTTTTATATTGATGACAAATATGCATTCATGGTTATTCTAATTATTAAAGTTCTATCATCATATAAATTATCATAATATTATATTATAATGCTTGACTGACTGATACTAAGTGTCAGTAGATAGTGTAGATTAATGTACAATGTTTTATAATAATAATTTATTATTTTTTAGTGTCCATTTCATTAATTTAACATATTTAATATTGGGGGCATCCAAAGTTATTTGACATTTGAACATTTTTTTAAAAGTAACGCAATAATTACTTTCCCTGGTAATTAGTTACTTTTATAATGATGTAACTCAGTTACTAACTCAGTTACTATTTGTGAGAAGTAACTAGTAACTATAACTAATTACTTTTTTAAAGTAACGTGCCCAACACTGTTGACCAGCGCCACCTGTCAGCACTCATCTAGAGCACTATATCCCTGCACTCCTCTCGCACAGACACTGTCTGCTCTTGAACATTCTGTGTGTAGAATGTAGAAAGTGCGAGTACAGCGAGAGTTGGCGGAATGGATATGTAGCAATGAGACGTGTTGTTGCGTCCGGGGTACAGTTACGGCTGTAACAATAATCACTGTGCCAGGGGCGTAGCAAGCTTTTCAAAAGTGCGGGGGTGACACAGCGACATGATCCCATTCATTTTCAATGGAGAGCTGTGACCGTTGGCGACGGAATGTGGGCGTGTCAAGCGATGCGGGTCAAGCGACAAAAGTTAAGGATTGCTCAACTTTATGCAAATGAACAGCGAATTTCGCGAGCGACAACCAATAAGAATCTGTCAGCGGCACTCACGTCACCGTCTCGAGTGCACGCAAGACAGAGTTCCGGAGTGATCTCACTGTTTTAAATGATTTTACTGTAACGACATACAAACGATGCGTGGAAACTAAACTGTTGGCAGTCTAAAGTGAGTTTGAGTCATACACTGAAGGTTCCTGTAGTTAATTATATGATGCAGTGAGAAGTTCAGCACCGGTTAATGAAACAGCACTGCTGTAGTTTATTTAACAACACTCTCCAACAGCAGAATGCTACTTTTATTTATTTTAAATCTAATTCATAGTCAGATTAGAATTACATTTTAGTTTAACCGGCGATAAATATAGTTTGTGATTGCATTTTCTAAAGATATGTACAGACATGCAGTCTACCAATAACATTAGAGCGACAGCAGTAGGAACGCCCACAAGCGTCTTCACACACAGTACAGAGTCTAGAGACATACAGCGAAAAAGTCGCTGGCGGTGTGAACGTATGGAAGGCCGTTGGGGCCAAAACGTGTGGGATTAACGCGTTAACATGCAATGATGATATGCAAGTATGTAAATGTAAATGTACATAGGGAGTCTGTTGTCTCCTTCCCCTTTTACTTAAAACATCAAAGCATGTGCATTGAGTCTACTTCAATCTAGGAACTAAACTTGTGTATGGCTGGAACCACTTCTTTTCTTGTATATAATACACACACACCTTAGCAATTGAGAGCAGTTCTTTGCTGAAGATGGAGCAGGCAGTGCTGTTGACTTCAAGACCTCATAGTGTTCAAACTTGTAATGAAAACAAATGAGAGATGTATATAACACGCGTAAATCGCGTGTTAACGCGTCTGTTAGTACCACACGTTTTGGCCCCAACGGCCTTCCATATGAACGGGGCTTCAGACTTGGGATCAAGCGCGGAAAGTGACGTCATCATTGCTTTCCGCTCCACAAATAAAAGTGAAAGTAAATGTTCAGAGTTGATGTTTCTCCATTTAAACAGCCAGAATCGATTATATACGGAATATCAGTGTTTCATAGGAACCTTTATTAAAACTAAACTATGATTTTACATGTAGCTGCTTCATAGAAATTAGGTGAGTGCTGATGCTCAGCTTTACAGTGACTTCTGCATTCAGATTTCCTCTGAAGGACGTATATTTTGTTGTTTTAATATTTTCTTTTGCAAGCAGATGATCGTGGTTTGATTGGTGTTTGGTGTTGTCTTATTTGATCATTTGTTAACACACGACTAACATTGTGTATCTGAGTGAACGCTGCGTCTCATGATCTGTTTCTCTCAGGATCCGTTCAGATGAATTATTATTGTCATTTCTATTCAAAGTCAGTGCTGGAGATCAGATTCTGTTTCATCATGGATCACACACAAACATCCTCAGATGAAGAGTTTTCTCCAGGATGCAGGTACTTTCAATAAACACTGTATTAAATCACCTTGAATGATGGGAGATGGGAGTCTCTTGTGTTTTTAGGCCCTTTCGCACCGCAGGAACTTTTTCATAGTACCCGAACTAATTGTGGAACTACCCGCTTTTTGGCATGTTCGCACCGCGGGAACTAGGAACTGTTTTAGTTCCCGGAACTCGTTTGGAGGAACTAAATTAGCTCCTACTTCAGAGTAGGGTCTAAAACAGTTCCATAGGAACTATCGTGACGTACGTGTACGCTGATTGGCTAAACGCGTATGAAAACGCCCTCACCCGCCATGATTTAAAACGCAGTGTAAACACATACTGTGTAAACATCGCATCAACTTATATTTCGCAAGAATGGAGAACAGCGATAGATGGACGGACGCTGAAGTGCAGGCACTTTTGAACATTTTGAACTCCTTTCCAATCTTTCAATCGCTTGACGTATAAGTTTCCATTATTGTGAACCCCGCAAGACACAACAACAACAGCACATCTCCGATCACAGCGTCCTCCATCCTCCTGTTGTTAACGTTGTTCTTCTTTATTTTCATTGTTGAACGCCGCGCACAAATGATGTCGCTGTCGACCGGCTTACGTCACTTCTTAGTACCCACTGTCGGTGCGAATGCGACCCTTTCAATGGTACTGGGAAATAGTTCGCGAAAAATCGTCCCAGTACTTTAGTACTGTACTTTTAATTCTGGAACTAAAGCAGTGCAAAATGGGCTTTTGTGTCTGGAGGTTTTTAAGTTAAAATTAAGATATTATTAAAAAATGTTTTTATCATCATAAAGGATTAAATCTGTTTGTTATAGTTCAGTTCAGCAGAAGAGATCAGAAGCAGAGTCCAGCTGTGTGTCTCTGAGGAGTGATTGGTCTATGGATCATCCAATAGCGTTTAAGAGTGGAGATACAAAGACTGTTCTCAGGTACGTTTTTATGATTAGTGCTGGGCAACGATTAATTGAATCCAAAATAAAAGTTTTTGCTTACATAATATATGTGTGTACTGTGTATATTTATTATGTCTATATAAACAAAGCCATGTATATATTTAAGAAAAATATGCTATGTTTATATATTAAATATAATTATATATAATATAAATTATACTTATATAAATATATACATGTAAATATTTTCAAAATCTAGACTGTATGTGTGTGTATTTATGTATGCATAATAAATATACATATTACACACCACGACTGGTCGACTTTAAAGGAACACTCCACTTTTTTTGGAAATAGGCTCATTCTCCAACTCCCCCAGAGTTAATAAGTTGAGTTTCACCGTTTTTGAATCCATTCAGCCGATCTCCGGGTCTGGCGATAGCACTTTTAGCATAGCTTAGCATAGATCATTGAATCCGATTAGACCAGTAGCATCGCGTTCAAAAACGATCAAAGAGTTTCGATAGTTTTCCTATTTAAAACTTGACTCTTCTGTAGTTTTATCGTGTACTAAGACCGGTGGAAAATGAAAAGTTGCGATTTTCTAGTCAGATTTGGCTAGGAACTATACTCTCATTCCGGCGTAATAATCAAGGAACTTTGCTGCCGTACCACGGCCGCGGCAGGCGCAGTGATATTACGCAGCGCCTGAAAGTAGTCCCCAGCTAGGTAACTAGTTATAATATAGCTGGGGACTACTTTCAGGCGCTGCGTAATATCACTGCGTCGTTCAACCCCTATTACACACATATATTATGTACACAAAAACTTTAATTTTGGATGCAGTTAATCGCAATTAATCGTTGTCCAGCACTAATAGCCTGCCATTTTATATTATCAACATAGTGTTATCTTTATTTTTAAATATCTTTATCTGATATTTTAACATAGTGTTACACAGAGAGATGCATTTGTGAAAGCATTGTTCTATTTAACATCTTTTGTAATAAAATATTGTAAATGAAATGTTCTTTAAAGTGATTGTTTAAATAATACATGAGTATGTACTTTGTTGAATATGGTAAAGGATTGAATTTATTCTCTCTCTGTTATAGTTCAGTTCAGCAGAAGAGATCAGAAGCAGAGTCCAGCTGTGTGTCTCTGAGGAGTGAAGTGTCTATGATTCCTCCAATAGCGTTTAAGAGAGAAGATACAAAGACTGATCTCAGGTCTAATATTTCTGTAAAAGGTTATTTGATTATAATACAGAATACATAAAAGACACTGTGCTCATTAGCTGATTTAATAATGCAGTATTTTAATTTTCCAGGCATGAAGTCCTCAACAGGTTTAGATCAAATCTGCTGATGAAGTTTGGTCGTCTGTATGAGGGAACAGCGACGCAGGGAAACCCAACACTCCTGAATGAGATCTACACAGAGCTCTACATCACAGAGAGTGAGAGTGGAGAGATCAGTAATGAGCATGAGGTGAGACAGATTGAGACACAATCCAGGAGAGCAGCAACAGAGGACACAGCCATCAAATGCTGTGACATCTTTAGACCTTTACCTGGACAAGACAAAGCCATCAGAACTGTGCTGACAAAGGGAGTCGCTGGCATTGGAAAAACAGTCTCTGTGCAGAAGCTGATCCTGGACTGGGCTGAAGGGAAAGAGAATCAGGACGTCCAGCTCATATTTCCACTGCCTTTCAGAGAAATCAATCTGATGAAGAACAAAACACTCAGTATTTCAGATCTTCTTCATGTCTTTTTCCCTGAGACTAAAGAAATGGAAATATCCAGTGATGAATATAAAGTGTTGTTCATCTTTGATGGTCTGGATGAGTGTCGTCTGTCTCTGGACTTTAAGAGTAAAGTGAAGCTGTGTAATATATCTGAATCAGCCTCAGTGGACGTGCTGCTGATGAACCTGATTGTGGGGAATCTGCTTCCCTCTGCTCTCATCTGGATCACCTCCAGACCAGCAGCAGCTGATCTCGTCCCCTCTGAGTGTGTCCATCGAGTGACAGAGGTACGAGGCTTCAATGAGCCACAGAAGGAGGAATACTTCAGGAAGAGAATCAGTGATCAGAGTCTGGCCGATACAATCATCTCACACCTGAAGTCATCAAGGAGCCTCTACATCATGTGCCACATCCCAGTGTTCTGCTGGATCTCAGCCGCTGTTCTGGAGAAGATGTTGAGTCCAGCAGAGAGTGGAGAGATTCCCAAGACTCTCACTCAAATGTACACACGCTTCCTGATCCTTCAGACCAACATCAAACATGATAAGGACTATGAGAAGAAGGTGACAGATGAAGACATGATCCTCAAACTGGGGAAAGTGGCTTTTCAGCAGCTTGTGAAAGGAAACCTGATCTTCTGTGAGGAAGACCTGAGAGAGTGTGGCATTGATGTGACAGAAGCATCGGTGTACTCAGGATTGTGCACTCAGATCTTCAGAGAGGAGATGGGCTTGTATCAGGGGAAAGTCTTCTGCTTTGTTCATCTGAGCATTCAGGAACATCTAGCAGCTCTATATGTGCACCTCTCCTGGACAAACCACAACAGAAATGTGTTTGACCAGAGTTTGTGGTCTAAAGTGAAGGACAGGTTTCAACTCAATTCATCAAAACATGTTTCCTTGTCTGAGCTGCATCAGAGAGCTGTGGATGAGGCTCTTCAGAGTAAAAATGGACATCTGGATCTTTTCCTGCGGTTCCTTCTGGGTTTGTCAGTAAAGTCTCATCAGATTCTCCTACAACAAATAATAACGCTGAAAAGAAGCAGCTCTGACAGCAATGAGAAAACAGTTGAGTACATCAAGGAGAAGATCAGGACCATTGACTCTCCAGAGAAACCCATCAATCTGTTCCACTGTCTGAATGAACTGGGTGATCGTTCACTAGTGGAGCAAATACAACAGTATCTGAAATCTGGAGGAATAAAGGAAGCCAGACTCTCTTCATCTCAGTGGTCAGCTGTAGTTTTTGTGTTGTTGACATCAGAAGAGGAACTGAATGAGTTTCGTCTTGATAAATTTGTTAAAGGAAATAATGACCCTGAAAATATGAAAGTTCTTCAGAAGCTGCTGCCTGTGATTAAAGAATCCAGATCCGTTCAGTAAGTATCACTGAGAACAATCACTTCACTGTTAAAACATTAAGAAAATCAAAGTTAAAAGCTCATAAATCTTCAGTGCTGCAGATGTTGTCCAGAGTTTAGTGGTCAGTATTTTGACGTGTTTTATATCAAATCAGTGACACTGTTAGATTCAGAGACAGAGAAGTGGCAGATGAATAAATTATTTGGGTTTGTCAATAATTAAAAATGTCTTTGCAAAAAAGTAATTTAAGCAATTGTAATTTTTAAAGGGGTCATGAACTGCCTCTGTTTATTACTGTGTACTGTTCACTGAGGTCCACTTATAATGTCAAAATTTTTACATAAAAAAAAATAATTGTGTGATTAAATAGATTTGTATGAATATCTGCATAAAACAGACAATTTGGTTAAAAATACTGGCAGTGCAATAAAGAAATATTACTTATTTTTATTGAATGAGGCTTTAAATAATTTATGATCATGTTTTTTTTGTTCTTTGTCATTTTAAATCTGTCCAATGATGCGTCACACATTGATTTGTTCTTTCTCTTTATTAATGTATTCACAGCTAAACTGATCTGATCTGAGAGTGAAGAGTGTGTCATTGTTCTCTACAGGTTGAGATATTGTGGCGTCACAGATGAAGGTTGTGCTGCTCTGGCTTCAGCTCTGAGATCAAACCCCTCACACCTGAGACAACTGGATCTGTCCTGGAATAAACTCGGAGAATCAGTGAATCTTCTCTCTGATGTACTACAGGATCCTCGCTGTAAACTGGAGAAACTGTGGTAAGATTATATATGACACACTGTAAAATATTTGTGAAGTGAAAACAAATCACCCAAAAAATTAGGTATTGTTTGTGAATGGAATACTTACTACTGATTGGATGAGACAACTGTCAATCAAGATACAGAGATACAGAAAGTAAAACATTGTGTGACTTTGTTTCTTGTACATGTGTGGACTTCTGTGTTCATGTTAAACCTTTAAATAGATTTTCTGTTTACACTAAGTGCTAAGAGCTCGTCTTGTTAGCAAAGGCTTGACTGTTAGCAGACAAAATTACTAAAGAAACCAGTCAGATAAGTGTGAGAGTAAGAACAGTGCGCTTTTGAGGAGACCAACCCGAGTACAAATCTGCATTTCTTCTCATTTATTCCACTGTATATTAGCTCAGAGAGGTGTTTATATTAAAGAAAACATAAGAAAATATTAAAAACATGGAAATAAAATGTCTAATATGTATATAATTAAAGTTATATGTGGTGTCGTCATGTTGATCAGATGTTCTGGTGAATCAAACACATGCAGCTCATATTGTTCTCAAACTCAAAAGCGTGAGTCTCTTCCTGCAGCTTCAAGAACAGCTTTACTGATCAGCAGCTTCAGTGTGATTAGGAGCAGGTGTAGCGGGGGCTTTAGGAATACACACAAGTAACCACACTATAAGACAGCATCTGTTTATAACGAAGAGAATCATATAAAGAATATGTTATTACGTACTGTTTAATAAAGCACTGCAATACATTGAGGTGTAATACTGTCTGCCACAATTTACACTAAGTATAAATAATATCTCACAGTGTAGCTGATCTCAGGTTTAGCTGTCCTTGGGTTACACACACACACACACACACACACACACACACACACACACACACACACACACACACACACACACACACACACACACACACACACACACACACACACACACACACACACACACACACACACACACACACACACACACACACTCACTCACACACACACACACACACACACACACACACACACACACACACACACACACACACACACACACACACACACACACACACACACCACTACTCCATACATATTAATACAGATCAAAATAACAGTATAAAGCTCAGCTGTGTAATGAATAGTGTGTTTAAACAGATTTTTATGATTGTATAGATAAGACAGACAATTTGGTTAAAAATACTGACAGTGCAATAAAGAAATGTTATTTATATTTTTACAATGAGAATTTAAATGATCTATGATCAGTTTTTATTTTTATTTTACTATTTTTTACATTTTAGATCTCAATCCAGTTATTCATCAAACATGTTTGTGTTTTGTGTTTGTTCTTTCTCTTTATTAATGGATTCACAGCTGAACTGATCTGATCTGAGAGTGAAGAGTGTGTCATTGTTCTCTACAGGTTGAGTGATTGTGGCGTCACAGATGAAGGTTGTGCTGCTCTGGCTTCAGCTCTGAGATCAAACCCCTCACACCTGAGACAACTGGGTCTGTCTGGGAATAAACTCGGAGAATCAGTGAATCTTCTCTCTGATGTACTACAGGATCCTCGCTGTAAACTGGAGAAACTGTGGTAAGATTATATATGACACACTGTAAAATATTTGTGAAGTGAAAAACAAATCACCCAAAAAATTAGGTATTGTTTGTGAATGGAATACTTACTACTGATTGGATGAGACAACTGTCAATCAAGATACAGAGATACAGAAAATAAAACATTGTGTGGCTTTGTTTCTTGTACATGTGTGGACTTCTGTGTTCATGTTAAACTGGTTTTTGCATTAACAAAACTTTTAAATGGATTATCTGTTTACACTAAGTGCTAAGAGCTCGTCTTGTTAGCAAAGGCTTGACTGTTAGCAGACAAAATTACTAAAGAAACCAGTCAGATAAGTGTGAGAGTAAAGACAGTGTGCTTTTGAGGAGACCAACCCGAGTACAAATCTGCATTTCTTCTCATTTATTCCATTGTATATTAGCTCAGAGAGGTGTTTATATTAAAGAAAACAAGAAAATATTAAAAACATGGAAATAAAATATCTAATATGTATATAATTAAAGTTATATGTGGTGTCTTCACGTTGATCAGATGTTCTGGTGAATCAAACACATGCAGCTCATATTGTTCTCAAACTCAAAAGCGTGAGTCTCTTCCTGCAGCTTCAAGAACAGCTTTACTGATCAGCAGCTTCAGTGTGATTAGGAGCAGGTGTAGCGGGGGCTTTAGGAATACACACAAGTAACCACACTATAAGACAGCATCTGTTTATAACGAAGAGAATCATATAAAGAATATGTTATTACGTACTGTTTTGTAAAGCACTGCAATACATTGAGGTGTAAGTACTATCTGCCACAATTTACAGCAAGTATAAATAATATCTCACAGTGTAGCTGATCTCAGGTTTGGCTGTCCTTGGGTTACACACCCACACCCACACACACACACACACACCCACACACACACACTACTACATACATATTAATAAGGATCAAAGTAACAGTATAAAGCTCAGCTGTGTAATGAATAATGTGTTTAAACAGATTTTTATGATTGTATAGATAAGACAGACAATTTGGTTAAAAATACTGACAGTGCAATAAAGAAATGTTATTTATATTTTTAGAATGAGAATTTAAATGATCTATGATCAGTTTTTATTTTTATTTTACTATTTTTGACATTTTAGATCTCAATCCAGTTATTCATCAAACATGTTTGTGTTTTGTGTTTGTTCTTTCTCTTTATTAATGGATTCACAGCTGAACTGATCTGATCTGAGAGTGAAGAGTGTGTCATTGTTCTCTACAGGTTGAGTGATTGTGGCGTCACAGATGAAGGTTGTGCTGCTCTGGCTTCAGCTCTGAGATCAAACCCCTCACACCTGAGACAACTGGATCTGTCTGAGAATAAACTCAGAGAATCAGTGAATCTTCTCTCTGATGTACTACAGGATCCTCGCTGTAAACTGGAGAAACTGCGGTAAGATTATATATGACACACTGTAAAATATTTGTGAAGTGAAAACAAATCACCCAAAAAAGTCAGAAAATACGAGAAGTCAGACAAAATGTCTGCCAATTCACCCATATATGTTTCAGCCTTTTGATCCAAATCAGCCATTACAATATCAAAAACCTGACATTGCTCAACTTGCATCTGCTAATCCTGCTGTGCCTCCCATGGAAGGGTACCCAGAACAACTGACTAGTGCTGTAGCTTCTAGCCCTCAGGATTCTGGTACACCACTTTTCCAGCCATCTCCGTTCCAGCAGTACCTTTACCAAAGTAGTTCTGGGCGTCAAAGTTCCACTGCACCACTAATACCTACTTTTCTGTTTATTCCCATAAATCTGCAGCCTCCAACAAGGCCAAATCCTGCTTTCCAAGATTTAAGACCCTTCCAGTCACAGTATTACCAAAAGCCTAGTCAACCTCTTTGGTCAGTCCAACAACCTTGGTCAAGGCCATTTATGTCCACTTCAAGCCAGCCACCGGAGTTATTCCAGTATCAGACTGGTGGAAACCAATATCTAGATCCATATCAGAGGTCTGTTGTCTATACCCCTGGCACAGGTACCTCAAGTCATTCACAATACCAGCCCAATCAGTTTTCATATTCACCATTGAGACCGGAGATCTCTTCAGCTGATGTTTCCACAGAAAATATGGGATCTAGTCCTAAGAGGTTTTTCCAGCCACGGTCCAAGGCTCCAATTCCCAAGCTGAGCCCAGCAGGGGGCGCCAATTCCCAAACCGAACCCAGGAGTGGTTCCGGTTCCCAAGCTGAGCCCAGGAGTGGCTCCAATCCCCCAGTCGAGCCCAGGAGAGGCTTTAGACCCTGAATAAAGCCCAGGAGTGGCTCTAGTTCCCAAGCTGAGGCCAGGAGTGGCTCCAATTCCCCAATCGAGCCCAGGAAGGGCTTTGGACCCCGAATCAAGCCCAAGAGTGGATCCAGTTCCCAAGCTGAGCTCAGGAGTGGCGCCAGTTCCCAAACCGGACCCAGGAGTGGTTCCGGTTCCCAAGCTGAGCCCTGGAGTGGCTCCAATTCCCCAGTCGAGCCCAGGAGAGGCTTCAGACCCCGAATCGAGCCCAGGAGTGGCTCCAGTTCCCAAGCCGAACCCAGGAGTGACTCCCGTTCCCCAACCGAACCCAGGAGTGGCTCCCGTTCCCAAGCTGAGCCCTGGAGTGGCTCCAATTCCCCAGTCGAGCCCAGGAGAGGCTTCAGACCCCGAATCGAGCCCAGGAGTGGCTCCAGTTCCCAAGCCGAACCCAGGAGTGACTCCCGTTCCCCAACCGAACCCAGGAGTGGCTCCCGTTCCCAAGCCGAGCCCAGGAGAGGCTTCAAATCCGAATCGAGCCCAGGAGGGGCTCCGGTTCTCCAGCCGAGCCCAGGAGGGGCTCCAGTTCCCAAGCCGAGCCCAGGAGGGGCTCCAGTTCCCGAGTCGGCTGATCCGCCATGGCCGCCCGAGTCGGCTGATCCGCCATGGATCCCGGAATGGGTACCACCCTGGAGCCCGTCCATCCCCGAACTCTGGCCCTTGAGGCCTCCAGAGCGCCCCCCCCCCTCCCCGTTGGACTTTGTACGGCGCGGGACGCGCCTTTGGGGGAGTAATGTCACAGATTCACCTGCCTCATCAGCTCTATCACCTCATACACCAGTTGAACCGCACTACATTTCCCAGCATCCCTCAGGTCACTCACCTGCACTCCATCTGTAATCACCCACACCTGACTGCCATCAAGGAATCCTCCGCACCTGTCACCACCAATCAAGCTCCCCTATATACTTCACTCAATCCATTACCCCAGTGTCTGGTCGCAAGCTATCCTCTTCCACTTACCTCTCCGTCTCCCAACGATCCTCCGTGCCGTAAGCTTGTTGTTCCTCCGGTGGCGAAGAGGAGAAAAGCCTGGGTGATTGGACGTATTCCTCCACATTGTTCACTCTCTGATATGAGTTTATGTTTGGTTTGCAATCCTACAGGATACTTTGAGTTTAAGGAAAGGAAATAAAATAAGTGTATTTCCTCTAACCTTGTGTCTGCCTCTCCGTCCACACGTGTACAGAGGGAACGCGCTTTATTCTGAGGTCAAAAACAGGTTTTTCTGCCATTTAAAATAAAATAATGTATACATAACTATCAAATAAATTACATAAAAAAACAAAATGCCAAATAAATATTATAGAAAAATATATTAAAAATATTATATTACATTATAATATATTAAAAGGAAAACATTATATTATATAATAGTATTAAAAATATTAAGCTGTCATTCATGTGTTCATGAAGTCAAAAGGTAATCTAATAATGTGTTCTGAGTTTAAATGTTAAAAAAAGAAACCCATTTTAAGACATCTTGCCATACCAGGCTATTCAGACCAAATGTATTTACTCAGTATTAGGATATGACTACTTGTGTTTTATTACAGCCCGTGATAATTAATACATTACAAGACATTGTAAAAATTAGGCTGAAAGAAAGTCATCCCACTCCTCGTCACATGTATGTTCCTGTTTTTCTTTATTTGGTAGTTCCTGTTATTAGTTAATCGTCGTTTAGTCTTATCAGCTGTTTTGTATTAATCATCTTGTTTGCTCGTTTGTTCCCTGTCTTTATTAGTCCTCAGTTCTCTTCTAGTCTTTGTCTTGGATTGATGTTATTTTCAATGGTAGTCTGTGTGTGTTGATGCTCATTAAATACCTCTTTACGTTTACTCCGTCTCTGCCTCCTACTACAACCACCACCGCGTGACACTCCTATACGTCTACATCTATCATCGCTTGGATTACAGCGTCACGCGCCGCCTTATTCAATGTGACTTTTCTCCAGTGAGGGGGTGGAACATACGGCAAATTACGCTACGGCACTTATATTATTGCACTGGTTGACAGAATGTTAATCAATCACTGGAGAATACAGCGAACATAAAGAAACAAAGCTGCTTGTCAGATTTCCCCAACAAGCAACCATATGTTTTTAAATAAACCCAAAGAACCGTAACCCGCGACCAGGGATTTTTTTCAAGCAACTTTACAAAAAAAGAAGACCAAAGTCGCATATAATACGTGGACTCGGCAACTGTGCATACTATCCACTCTATCTGCCCTAAATAGTATTGAACACGACTAATATCAGTGCGTCAGTAATAACGGTCCGTGGAGGAGAAACACAGTGTTCTGTGTGTAGTTACAGTAAATGGACTAAACGAAGCCTCGAGATGATTTTTTTTGTGATCGAGTTACTCGAGGAATCGTTTCAGCCCTAAAGAAAACATAAGAAAATATGATAAAATATCTAATATGTATATAATTAAAGTTATATGTGGTGTCGTCACGTTGATCAGATGTTCTGGTGAATCAAACTCAAAAGCGTGAGTCTCTTCCTGCAGCTTCAAGAACAGCTTTACTGATCAGCAGCTTCAGTGTGATTAGGAGCAGGTGTAGCGGTGGCTTTAGGAATACACACAAGTAACCACACTATAAGACAGCATCTGTTTATAATGAATAGAATCATATAAAGAATATGTTATTACCTACTGTTTTGTAAAGCACTGCAATACATTGAGGTGTAAGTACTATCTGCCACAATTTACACCAAGTATAAATAATATCTCACAGTGTAGCTGATCTCAGGTTTAGCTGTCCTTGGGTTACACACACACACACACACACACACACACACACACACACATACACATGTTTGTTTTTGTGATAAGTGGGGACATCCCATAGGCGTAATGGTTGTTATACTGTACACACTGTATGAGCTATTGCTCTACACCAACCCTACACCTAAACCTACCCCTTACAGGAGACTTTCTGCTATTTCAGATTACACTCCATTCTGTGTGATTTATAAGCTTTTTGAAAAGTGGGGACATGGAGTAATGTCCTGAAAGTCACCTTCTCCTTGTAATACCTGCCATACCCTTGTCATTATACTAAAGTATGTCCTCATTTGTCACATAAACACATGCACGCACGCACACACACACACACACACACACACACACACACACACACACACACACACACACACACACACACACACCCACACCCACACACACACACACACACACACACACACACACACACACACACACACACACACACACACACACACACACACACACACTACTACATACATATTAATAAGGATCAAAGTAACAGTATAAAGCTCAGCTGTGTAATGAATAATGTGTTTAAACAGATTTTTATGATTGTATAGATAAGACAGACAATTTGCTTAAAAATACTGACAGTGCAATAAAGAAATGTTATTTATATTTTTAGAATGAGAATTTAAATGATCTATGATCAGTTTTTATTTTTATTTTACTATTTTTGACATTTTAGATCTCAATCCAGTTATTCATCAAACATGTTTGTGTTTTGTGTTTGTTCTTTCTCTTTATTAATGGATTCACAGCTGAACTGATCTGATCTGAGAGTGAAGAGTGTGTCATTGTTCTCTACAGGTTGGTTGATTGTGGCGTCACAGATGAAGGTTGTGCTGCTCTGGCTTCAGCTCTGAGATCAAACCCCTCACACCTGAGAGAACTGGGTCTGTCTGGGAATAAACTCGGAGAATCAGTGAATCTTCTCTCTGATGTACTACAGGATCCTCGCTGTAAACTGGAGAAACTGTGGTAAGATTATATATGACACACTGTAAAATATTTGTGAAGTGAAAAACAAATCACCCAAAAAAGTCTGAAAACAATGAGAAGTCAGACAAAATGTAAAAATTAGGTATTGTTTGTGAATGGAATACTTACTACTGATTGGATGAGACAACTGTCAATCAAGATACAGAGATACAGAAAGTAAAACATTGTGTGGCTTTGTTTCTTGTACATGTGTGGACTTCTGTCTTCATGTTAAACTGGTTTTTGCATTAACAAAACCTTTAAATAGATTGTCTGTTTCCACTAAGTGCTAATAGCTCGTCTTGTTAGCAAAGGCTTGACTGTTAGCAGACAAAATTACTAAAGAAACCAGTCAGATAAGTGTGAGTAAAGACAGTGTGCTTTTGAGGAGACCAACCCGAGTACAAATCTGCATTTCTTCTCATTTATTCCATTGTATATTAGCTCAGAGAGGTGTTTATATTAAAGAAAACATAAGAAAATATTAAAAACATGGAAATAAAATGTCTAATATGTATATAATTAAAGTTATATGTGGTGTCGTCACGTTGATCAGATGTTCTGGTGAATCAAACTCAAAAGCGTGAGTCTCTTCCTGCAGCTTCAAGAACAGCTTTACTGATCAGCAGCTTCAGTGTGATTAGGAGCAGGTGTAGCGGTGGCTTTAGGAATACACACAAGTAACCACACTATAAGACAGCATCTGTTTATAACGAAGAGAATCATATAAAGAATATGTTATTACGTACTGTTTTGTAAATCACTGCAATACATTGAGGTGTAAGTACTATCTGCCACAATTTACACTAAGTATAAATAATATCTCACAGTGTAGCTGATCTCAGGTTTGGCTGTCCTTGGGTTACGCACACACACACACACACACACACACACACACACACAAATATAGATCAAAGTAACAGTATAAAGCTCGGCTGTGTAATGAATAGTGTGATTGAATGTATGTTGATGTATGTCTGCATAAAAAAGACAATTTGGTTAAAAATACTGACAGTGCAATAAAGAAATATTACTTATTTTTATTGAATGAGGCTTTAAATGATTTATGATCATGTTTTTTTGTTCTTTGTCATTTTAAATCTGTCCAATGATGTGTCACACATTGATTTGTACTTTCTCTTTATTAATGGATTCACAGCTGAACTGATCTGATCTGAGAGTGAAGAGTGTGTCATTGTTCTCTACAGGTTGAGTGATTGTGGCGTCACAGATGAAGGTTGTGCTGCTCTGGCTTCAGCTCTGAGATCAAACCCCTCACACCTGAGACAACTGGATCTGTCTGAGAATAAACTCGGAGAATCAGGAGTGAAGTTACTCTCTGATCTGAAACATGATCCATATTATAACCTGGAGACATTATACCATTGTGAGTATATTATTATTTAAATCTTTTAAAAAGGTGAGTAACAGGCCTCATATGTGTGTAATTGGAGAATATAAGATAATAATTCAGCTTCAGTTTAGTCCCAGTACATTAAACTGTTTAATTCTGTGATCTATTGTTACATTCCCGTTCCCCTCTCAGGAGTTAGGAATGTAACCGGTTAACTAATATTAAAAAAAAGGAAGAAATGAATGAAACGAGGAGGAGTCACCTCAGTCCTCTGCCCCAGAAATGCAACTACCACTTGTTTGTCAGACTTAAACAGTTTATTTAGGAAAGTAAGAATAACGGGAAACAATTGCAGTCTTCAGGAGAGGGCCTTGCCAAAACAACAAACAAAACAGCAGCTAACTTACAGGAGGAGTACTAAATAACCTATTCAGGTAAAAGGAAAAAAAAATAAACAACAAAAGCTTTCCTCAACTCCCTCACTAACCAAAAACAGGGATAAACAGAAGTACAAAACAAATAGCACCCTCCCCCTACAGCTTCCAGTCTTAACCACAAATCAAGAATAAAGAAAAGAAATTACAATACCTTCTTAATACCTTAACAGAGTAAGTAATTTACTTGCACACTGCTTGGTTCAACACACACCGCTGAACAACAGGAAAACAACCTCTCTGAAGTTCACATATAACAGACTATTATTTTACCTACTCACAACAATCAACAGATCTTTTAAAGAAGAAATCACCCAACACAAGTCTAGAGCAGGGGAGAAGTGAGCCTCTCCAAACAATGTTCACTCTGCTCCTTTGTAACAACACCGTCTGCAGCATTCTCTCTCTGATGAGCACCACCTGTGGGCAATTTACAGCTCCAAGCGAGAGTGAGAGTGAAAGTGAGTGAGTGAGAGAGAGAGAGAGAGAGAATACACACACAGAGAAAACATAATACATACATCCTAGGGATGTAACACCCCCACCACTAAGAATACAACCCAAGGTTTGTAGTCAACGCTATTACGCTTACCAGTTGCACTTGGAAAGAGGAAATTAGTGACCACAAGAGAACAATACTATACTCTTGAGAGAGCATCAGCCATAATATTTTCAGCACCCCTCTTGTGACGGATATCGAGATTATACCCTTGGACAGCGAGAGACCACCGTAGTAGTCGCTGGTTAGCACCTGACATACGGGAAAGGAACACTAAAGGGTTATGGTCAGTGTACACAATGATAGGATTAGAGTTACTCCCCAAGTATACCTCAAAATGCTGTAGAGCAAGCAATAACGCTAGAGCTTCCTTTTCAATCACACTATAGTTCTGTTGAGTTTTTGAAAACTTTTTAGAAAAGTAGGAGACAGGATGTTCAATATGGTATTCATCCTCCTGTAGTAGGATCGCCCCAGCCCCTGCAGCGCTTGCATCCACTTGTAGTCTGAAAGGTAATTTGAAATTTGGCGCAGACAAGACAGGGGCATGGCAGAGCAGATCTTTAGCAGCATCAAATGCAAGTTGACAATCACTGGTCCATAAAAACCTTCGGTTGGTACTAAGAAGGTCTGTAAGTGGAGCGACAAGAGCAGAGAAATTGGGGCAGAAACTCCGATAATATCCTGTCATACCTAGGAAGCGTCTAAGTTCACGTTTGTTAGAAGGCACAGGGAATTCTAGTATAGCTGAAATTTTCGCCTCAACAGGTTTAACCATTCCCTGGCCTACCTGCTTACCCAGGTATGTAACAATTCCTTTTGCGAACTCGCATTTGGCAAGGTTTAGGGTCAAGGAAGCTGCAGCCAGGCGTTTAAAAACCTTTTCGATGGTTTTGAGGTGGTCTGTCCAGTTATCTGAATACACTACGATATCATCCAGATACACTTCACTGTTAAGGACGTCAGATAATATGTGTTGCATCATGCGCTGAAACGTAGCAGGCGCATTTCGCATCCCAAAAGCTAGGACTCTGTACTGTAGGAAACTATCAGGGGTAACGAATGCAGAAACTTCAGAGGCACGTTTTGTGAGGGGCACTTGCCAATAGCCTTTTAGTAGATCTAATTTGGTAACATATTTCGCCAAACCAACTCTATCTACACAGTCTTCCATCCTAGGAAGGGGGAAAGAGTCAGGTTTTGTTACGCTGTTGACCTTCCGATAATCAGTGCAAAACCGGAAACTATCATCAGGCTTTGGAACAAGTAAGCAGGGAGAGCTCCAAGGACTCTGGCTAGGCGTAGCGATTCCATGATGCAGCATATACTCAACTTCTGTCTGCATGATCACTCGTTTCCGTGGATTAACTCTGTAAGGGTGTTGTTTAATGGGGACAGCATCCCCAACATTAATGTCATGAACACACACAGTAGTTCTACCTGGCACATCACTAAATAAGGTAGGAAATGCATACAGTAACTTGGTTAAATCCTTAGATTGTTCATCCGTCAGATGAGAAAGGAAAAGTGGAAGATTTTGCAGGATTGCAGAATTTTCCAGACGAGTAGATGAAATTGGAACGTCACTGTTCTTTAAGCCATCCTCCTCCAAGGTGTAATTTGCCATGACATCCACAGTAGCAATAGAGGCAGGCAGTGGGGAACACTCAGTCTGATCTGCAGCCACTTCAGAATGAGCCCGGTCTACATAGGCCTTAAGTCGGTTTACATGACAAACACGATTTTTACATTTCCTGTCAGGAGTGGCAACAAGAAAGTTTGTGTCATTCAACTTCCTTTCGACCAGGTATGGGCCAGAGAATTTCGCTTGCGAAATAGAACCGGGGATTGGAAGTAGAACCAACACAGGATCACCAGGGCTAAAGTCTCTTTTTACAGACTTCTTGTCAAAACGCGCCTTCATCTTAGTTTGAGCAGTAGAAAGATGAAGTTTAGCCAGACTTTGGGCTTTGTGCAACCTCTCACGGATAGAAGTGACATAATCATCAACAGGAACAGGTTTAGAACTTTGATCCAACAGTTGTTCACTTAGCAACTTTAGAGGGCCACGAACTGTATGGCCAAACACAAGTTCAGAGGGGCTAAATCCAAGGGATCCTTGCACTGATTCTCTTATCGCAAACATCAGGAAAGGAAGTCCCTCGACCCAATCTTTCCCAGTTTCCACACAATAACGACGTAGCAGGTTTTTCAAGGTTTGATGGAACCTTTCTAGTGCCCCTTGGGACTCAGGGTGATATGCAGTTGACATTTGGTGACTTATGCCAAGCGTTTCTAGAGCTTGTTTGAAAACCCTAGAAGTAAAATTTGACCCTTGGTCACTCTGAATTACTTTTGGCAATCCAAAAGTGGTACAGAATTTGAGTAACTCTTTTACAACAACCTTAGCTTTCAGTGTACGTAATGGAACAGCCTCAGGGAAGCGAGTTGCAGCACACATGATGGTCAAGATATATTGGTGTCCTGACGTGGCTTTGGGCAGCGGTCCAACACAATCCACAATTAAGCGTTCGAACGGATCACCCACAGCTGGAATTGGACACAGGGGTGCTGGTGGAATTTTCTGATTGGGTTTACCCACCATCTGGCATACATGACATGACTTACAGAATCGGGACACGGTGGATTTAAGACCAGGCCAAAAAAAGTACCTAGTTACGCGTTGGTAGGTTTTTGTTATTCCTACATGACCAGACAAGGTGTTTTCATGTGCAAGTTTCAAAACTTGTTGCCGATAACCAGCAGGTAAAACAATCTGCCGCACCTCCTGCCAGTCTAAATCCTCTTGCTGGGGTTTCCACCTACGCATTAACAATCCACCTTCCCAGAAGTAAAGCACCCCTGAATTAGATGCATGGGTAGCACTGTCTGCAGCCAATATACACCTGGCCAGAGAAGGGTCTGCCTTTTGGGCTGCAGCCAAGTGTTCCCTATCTGCCTTCAGTGGCGTTTCAGAGCTTAACTTCTCAGGGGCTATAGCAAGGTCAGGGTCAGGAATTATAGACAGGACACACTCCACCGAGTTAGGATCCTTAACCAGAAAGGAGTTTGAGAGATCCACTACCTCCTCAAATTTCTTTGACTGGGCACGGGTAACTGCACAAGCGGGAAATGCAGAGGGGAAAAATCTCTGCCAAATCAGGTTTTTTCGTAGTACTAGGTTTGTAGGATACAACTGGCCTAGGAAAAACCGTGCCACCCGCTAGGTCATTCCCTAGAATCAGATCAACCCCCTCAACAGGTAACTGTGGGCGCACGGCTAGGTTGACCGTGCCGCTCACAATGTCAGACTTCAAACACACAGTGTGAAGTGGCACATTCACACAGTGCATATTAATTCCACGAATTAATATGTCGTTGCCGGTAAACGAGTCAGCCGAAAAAGGCAATACGCCTGCCGATATGACGGACTGGGCTGCTCCCGTGTCACGCAAGATGGTTACTGCTTTAACGACGGAATCGGGAAATAGCGAGACTGTGCCCTCAAACAAGAAAGGCTGATAACTCTCTTTACTCAGAGAGCTCACATTACACAGAGTCTGTACCAGTGCTACATTTTTGGGCTTGGAAGCCACTCTTTTCTGTTTCCAAGCCTTGCAGTCTCCAATCAAATGGTTTGGATCAAGGCAAAAGAAACAAACTCGCCTTTCACCACTGCTCACAATTTTACGACTAAATTTTGACGGCGTCTCACTTCTAGACGAGTGCACAGCTTGCGGGGTATCCAAGCTTTCTACATTCAAAAATGGAGGTTTGGCAGATGTGTGCACTGAGAAAACATTTCTGTGTGTCAGCACAAACTCATCTGCCAAAACTGCAGCACTAGCCAACGACGTCACTTTTTGTTCATTTAAGTGTACGACAATCTTCGCAGGAACACAATTTTTGAGGTCCTCCAGCAAAATTAGTTCCTGTAAATCCTCCAGGGAAGTAACCTTGCTAGCCAGACACCACTTTTCAAAAAGAACTCTCTTCTCTCTCACAAATTCAACATAAGTTTGGTTGACTGTTTTTGAATGAGTGCGGAATTTCTGTCTATAGGCCTCTGGGACAAGTTCATACGCCCGCAAAACTGCAGCTTTAACGACGTCATAGTCAAGAGAGCTTCCTATCGGAAGAGCAGAGCAAACTTCTTGTGCTTTCCCAGTCAGGCTACACTGGAGTAACAGAGCCCACATATCTTTTGGCCAATTCAACTTACCAGCAACACGCTCAAATGCAACAAAGTAGGAGTCGACTTCTGTCTCTCTAAATGGAGGCACTAGTCTTATATACCTACTAACATCGAAAGTATCACTGGAGGGCGAGTGAGAAAAAGAGGCTAAAGGTAATGAGACCGATGGGGGCCTAACACGTGGTAATGGAACTGGCTTTTGAACCACCCGCTTTGATTCCAGATCCAATTTACGTAGCTGGATATCCCGGTCAGCCTGCGTCTCCACTACACAAAGCCTAATCATTTCTGCCTCACATTCCTGTTTTTTGATCAACAGATCCATTTCCTTTAACTTTAAGGCAATCCTAGGATCATAAGTCGCAACGGAGTCAGAGCGAAGAGCAAGATCCTCGGCTTCAGTTTCCACTGCCGCTCCAGACTGACCCTTAACGTCACCCTCAGACTCTTCGGGTAAAATACCCGCCTCTACTAACTTCCCAAACAGGTTATCCTTAAGCACCTGTTTTGTAACATGTGTTGGAATGTTAACATGGAAGAACTCTGCTACTAAAATAAGATCTTTTTTCTTACAACGATTAAAGGCCTCAATTGTAGGACAAAGAGTAAATGCCGTAAAATCAAACTCCATTATTACTACCACTGCACACTTTCCTCTTTACCTGTAATCAAAAACAGTCAACAATTTGAAAGAGAGTACCTACCAACAGCCAATCAAGAGTCGAACGGACGAGCCCCCACTTGTTACATTCCCGTTCCCCTCTCAGGAGTTAGGAATGTAACCGGTTAACTAATATTAAAAAAAAGGAAGAAATGAATGAAACGAGGAGGAGTCACCTCAGTCCTCTGCCCCAGAAATGCAACTACCACTTGTTTGTCAGACTTAAACAGTTTATTTAGGAAAGTAAGAATAACGGGAAACAATTGCAGTCTTCAGGAGAGGGCCTTGCCAAAACAACAAACAAAACAGCAGCTAACTTACAGGAGGAGTACTAAATAACCTATTCAGGTAAAAGGAAAAAAAAATAAACAACAAAAGCTTTCCTCAACTCCCTCACTAACCAAAAACAGGGATAAACAGAAGTACAAAACAAATAGCACCCTCCCCCTACAGCTTCCAGTCTTAACCACAAATCAAGAATAAAGAAAAGAAATTACAATACCTTCTTAATACCTTAACAGAGTAAGTAATTTACTTGCACACTGCTTGGTTCAACACACACCGCTGAACAACAGGAAAACAACCTCTCTGAAGTTCACATATAACAGACTATTATTTTACCTACTCACAACAATCAACAGATCTTTTAAAGAAGAAATCACCCAACACAAGTCTAGAGCAGGGGAGAAGTGAGCCTCTCCAAACAATGTTCACTCTGCTCCTTTGTAACAACACCGTCTGCAGCATTCTCTCTCTGATGAGCACCACCTGTGGGCAATTTACAGCTCCAAGCGAGAGTGAGAGTGAAAGTGAGTGAGTGAGAGAGAGAGAGAGAGAGAATACACACACAGAGAAAACATAATACATACATCCTAGGGATGTAACATCTATGAATACATGAATATTTTCGTCTCTTCCAGCGTCTCTGTGTGTAAATGATAAAGAGAAGGTTGTTAATCATATACTGTTATTAATCTATGATCAGTTGTTCATTCACATCTCTGGCTGTAATATGAATATACTGTGTTCTTCTGAAGTGGATCTGCTGATGTGATGTGACAGCAGTAATGTCTCATACTCATATGTGACTGTCTGTGTGTTTTATTGTAGACTCTCAGTATTCAGACGTCAGTCCAGTTTCCTCAGGATCAGCTGATGGTGAATAAGGAGCCGCTACAGAGACGTCACAGTCACACAATCAACAGAGACTGAGGACACAGAGACACACAGCATCACAGAAAGTTAAAACACAGGGCTCATATAGACAGAGTTAGCAATGGCAGGTGTGACAATTCACTACAATATTTTATTTGTAATTTAAAATGGAACCAACTGCAATTTTTCTTTTTTGGCTCATTTGCATTGATGTTATGCCTTGAGACACTAACATGTGTGTAATGGATCTAATTGATAGCTGTGTTGTAACTGATGCTTGTGTGTCAGCTTGTGATTTTAAACATGTCCAAAAGTAGTAGTTTGAGCGGTAAGGGTGGATATTTGAGGAGAAATGGAAAGTTCTTTGAGGTCGACTCAGACCGGTGTTTAATCATGACCCGTGGTTATAAACTGATCTATGAGACGCACTGGTCACTCAGGATGAAAAAAGTAAATGTCGTAAAAAGTAAATATCATAATTGTTTTAATGATGTGTGAGGTGACAATATGTAATTCTGCAAAAAACAAAAACACGTCTTGAGAGTCTTTCACTGCAGAACGTCTTATTGACGTCAAATTATTCAAACTGGGTTTCCCTCAAAACATCACTAAACATTTCCAAACATTCCAAACAACAAAATATGATAAAACGATAAAAATGATCAACTATTTCCAAATCATCCTCACACTGAATGGATCCTACTGTGACGAGGACGAGTCCTCATTTGTTACGCCCCGTGACTCAAAAGAGACGAAACAAAAACAGACACACAAGAAATAAAGAAGTAGAATACAGTCTCAGGGTTTCCATCGGGTCTTAAAAAGTCTTAAATTGTACAAGAATTTGTCTTAATTAAGATTTCAAGAGATGTTAAATGTGGGGACGGAAAGACCAGAATTGTGACACGGCTGAATGTGACGATTAAACTTCAAAAGGCTATGATTTCATTAAATAAACATGAGCGCAGAAAGAATGCTGTTCTTAAGAAAAGTTTAAGAATGAGTTAGAAATACAGGTTTGTACTGTAATTAGTAGTTAAATCGTTCAGCAAAAAGAGACAAACCATCAACCCTCAGCAAACTAACAAACACCTGTGAGATTCTGAGCAAAACACTGACTTCAGACCATCTTCTGAGCGATTCTTCTTTGATTCTACACAGATAAACACAACAAACCATCACAACACGCCGAGTATTTAAACGATTTAGATGAAAGCTCTGGACCAAACTGTGTTATTAGTTGTTCTTTCCACATTTACAGACGTTTCATACTTGACATTGATGAAATCACTTCCAGATGAATCGTTGTTGCATTTGTTTAATTGTTTAAAGAGTCGATTCCATCTGCATCTCATTGTCAGGCTTTCTGTTAATGCTGTAAGAGCCAATCACACGACAAAGAAACATCTTTCTGAAGAGTTTCATATTTGCATCAAAGCGTGCACCCATAATTCAATCAGCATTAAACCATGGAAATATGTGATGTTTCTGCTTTTTGTATTTGATATTTGTATTTAGATGCTCCTTAAATATGTCTCTCTGGATGCACAATGCTACTAAAAATAAATAAATAAATTGTTAACTGAAATAGAATAAAAATTAATTGGATGGAAGGAAGGAATAAATAAATAACTATATAAATAAATACAGGTATTTGCCAAGGCATCATTCCTCATTTTAATTTAATTTAACTTGATGTAAAACTGAAAAAAAAAAAAAAAAACTTAAGATATTAAAAAAACTAAACTAATAAAATAGAGAAAAGAACAACAAAAAAATATGGAGACGTTAATTAGAACAAAAATAGAAAATAAAAAATAATTTAAAAATTAAAAACTGCGTAGTATCTTAGTGATACTAAAATAACACTGAAGCAGCAACATTAATGTTATTGTAATTATAACAATAGTTAATAGCATTCAATTTCATGTTTAAATGCAGTTAATTTGAACAACGAGCCACATGAGCGCCAGAAATAATAATGAAAATATGAGATGAACATGAAAATCAAAGAAAATGAGATTAAACATGCAATAAAAAACTGATGTCTGAGAAACAAGAAGAAAGGGAGAAGAAAAACTCATTACTGGATAAATGGCAATAACTTCATAAATGTCAAGCCCAAGTAGTAAACTATTATTATTTATATATTTTGATTGTGTTTATAGGGATGAAAAACAGCTGCATGGCCAGAACTTCAGTAAATGATTAGAAGCATCTGCAGGGTTTGATTAAATCAGCAGCAGGACGTCCAGACGCTTGAATTATGATCTTCAGTCTCACCGCAGCGACCGCTTTAAAAACTATGATCAACGCAACTAATCATACAATCATATCAGCCATCAGCGCTCCTGTTTATCAATGCAAACATGGACTAATATGACATTGTGATGTACCTCACTGTTCTTCTGTTCCTGGAAACTCATAAAGCCTCTGGAAACCAGTTCATCAAACCTGCAGCTAGAAATAATAAAGCAGAGTCAAGAAAAGAGGCTTTTTAAAGCTTGCACTAAAGCATCTTTAAGCACACTGCTGTATTTTACACTCCTGATGTTTTGATGTGAAAATGAGAAGCACGTGTGTCTAACCCTCTCTGAGTTTAACAGAAACCTGAGACGAGTGACCCTCAGCGATTAAACAAGAGCAGGTTTGTCCATTTGAACCTCTTCTGTTTGATCTAACAGCGCAGGTGGATCACTCTTACTGTACTCTTACTGTCACTGAGACTGAGATACTATAGTGTCTGTTAAGATTGTGTAAATTAGTTCTTACTTTTGTTTTCTGTTGTCAATTTAATTTTGGTTAATTTTAGAAATATTTTTGTATTTATTGTAATTTTTACAGTCCATATGCAGTGATTTAACACGAGTCCGCTCATCTCATCGCTTCACGATCTTTAACTGACCTTCAGACAGACAGCAGGGTCGACTAAAGTCTGCAACCACAAATCAAGGAAATAGTAAAAATATTTTCATTTAGATGCTGATCATATAATTATGACAATGAAAATGTTGCATTAAATTAAAGCAGAATGCTACGGTGACCGGGAGGGGACGTGTTCGGTTCACTTAATTTTGTCGTGGCCATAACACATTAACTCGTGGGAACGTGATAATATATCGTGGCCTCAAGATCGTTTTGTCGAGGGAACAACCTATTTTCTCGTGGCCACAAGTTTAATGTGTTAACAATCCTGCGTGACCATAGCAACCCGGGATTATCAGAGATGGATAAAGCATTTTTATTAACATTAAACATTACATTTAATATTTGTATATTATTATGAGGGTACAACAGGGCTAAAGGCACACCTTAAAACCAATACTTTAACTAAAATATATATTTTTTAAATAATGTCTAATTTAATATTTGTTCAAAACAATCACTTTAGCCATGTTTGTACTATTTTCTGCTTATTTTGATAAATAAAATAATTATTTTTTGTTCAATAAATATACTATCATTAAAATATGTTAATAAAAAATATATTTTAAAATACAGAAACAAAATCATTTTAAAAGTAAAGATTCGGGAGGAGATCTAATAATAATGGAATATTTATTTACAGTAGTAACAACAAATGATATTTTATTTTATGATATGATTAATATCATGTTTTTAAATATGGTGGTTTCATTCTAAACATGGTGATTATCTCTAATATGGACACCCGTCATAATGTATGATATTTACCATCTGAATCTAACCATGTCATGTCAACAAGTGGAAAAGTCAGCGATCTATTAATTATCATGTTAATAATTGTGCGCCTTTAGCCCCAACAGCGGGGGCGCTTTTTACCCCAAATACCATACTTTTACATATTCCTTCATTATTTAAAAACTGTTGCTTTAATTATCTTAAACAAAACTGAAAATCATAAAGAAGACCTTTGTCTCAAAATATATGCATTAATTTGTAGCAATTCTCATTTGGTACTTAAATCTGCAACATTTTAAAAAACAAAATATTAGATGAAGTAAGCACAGAATCATCTTTGCGCTGCTGCGCGATCAGACAAATAAACACGTGCATCTTGAAAAGTGTTGCGCCACGTTTTTGTGCCATCTACTGCTTTAGAGGAAAATATCAACGGCACCTTTTTACCCTATAATTATTATTATTATATTGTAGTATTATCCTTATTCCCTTTCAATTCGTGTATCGCTTTGTGTGTATTATACTTTCTATAAAATGATGCTAGTATTTGCTACCATATATTTTGCAAATACTGTTAATGCCTGACAATTATGCCAATAAAGTTTTGACTTTATGATTGAATTTATATATAAATAAGCATGTTGTGTTTTCATTTACAAATGAAACTACGTGAACGATTCATTCCTCAATGAACAACACTATAGTATTTATAAATATAGTCTAGTAATTATCCGAAATAAAATGAAATATGTTAATTTAAACTGCTTTCCAGTAAAAATTCCAGTCAGCATGATCAAACCTTTATTGGCATGTTGAGCACTTACAGTAAGCTGTTATTAACAAAACTATTCAGAACATTAAGAGATTGAAATGGCGATGGGGCCCAAAACAAGGTCTAAATTAGTATATAAGCCAACCCAAATGAAACACCCGACTATGCGACCCTGGGAATCTCACCCAAGGAATTTGCCCCGAAGGCTACACGCAGAAGAACAACACTTCATCCGATCAACAGCTGCGGGACACTGGGTATCACAAAACACTTGTTCACTCAGTCAACTATCTAACAGGGAGCCGGCACACGCCAGATGAAATCAAGACACAATCAGATGAAAGGCACTGGACGGCTATAATTAAATATATCCCACTCGTCGGGCAAAGATGCCAAATGGGAAGGAAAGCAGATAACAGAGTCTCTGCAGGGTTTGTAAACTCAAATTTAAGACTTTATAAGACCTTTTTTAAGACCTGCACAAATAAAATTAACACCATATGAGCAGGGTAGGGCAATGTCTATAGGACCATATTAAATTGTAAAATGACTGTAAAAAGCATAATTTACAATTCAGATACAAGTTTTCACAAAAACTTTTATAAAATTATACATTTTACATTTCAGCCTTTAAACCATTTTTAAGAAAATGGATAAGTCAAAAGTATTAATTATTATATTGATTTAAACAATTATTATCAATAAAATTATTATGTAAATGAAATAACATGAATTAGGGGTGTGCGATATTGACAAAAAATGATATCTTGATTTTTTTTCTGGGATTTTATCGATAATGATAAATAGATGATATTTTGCTGTTATTGTGCTGGTATCTTAAAGATTACCGTGGACAGCTGGCTCCTGAATTTTTTTGATATTCTTCATATTCTGTGATGTCAGTTCACAGCAGTGATAGAAATTAATCTTTTCCAATAAGTTTCATGGGTAGTTGTTTACCTTCAAGCCATTTTTTTCTAAAAGTGTGCATCATCTTTTGAGTCAAATTCTTGCATTTGGGCTGTTACCAAGCAAATGAAATCGGTATCAACAAAATACATATTTGCAATTATTCTGAATGGCATTTAGATGTATTTACACACTGTTTAATGCAGCTCTGAGGGACACAGAATGCTTTAATCTGCGGTTACAAATGCATAAATAATGTTTTGATATTTGAAACATAAAACTTTGAAAACTGATGTTTGAAATTAATTTAAAAATGAAGATACTTTAAATGTAAAATTAAAACCAACAGTAGGTGGCAGCAATTCACTGTTAATAAGCGAGTCATTGCGATTGAACCGAATCATTTAAACAGTTGATTCATTCAGGAACGAAACACCGCATGATGCTCAGAGACACGAAACAGTGCTGTAGCTGTTTGGAATGATTTTTGTTGGAGAAATAGAGCAAAAACAGCCAGTATGGTGTCTAAAATGCGAGTCTCTTAATATTAACTTCTTGTTTGTTGAACTGTTGCATAAAATTTTTTTGGAGAAAAAACAGCACTCTTTGTGTGATATTAACTATATGAAATGAGGCAATACATTTTCTGCCCCCATATCTTAAATTATCTGATCATTGTATTTGCATGTGTAATGCATTTTAATAGAATCGTGCAGTGAAAGAAGGCACTCATATGCTATGCTCACTAGTTTATCCCATGTTAACTGATTCATTCTCTATCAGCAGGTGTCGCGTTTGGCGGAAATATAACGTTTTTTTTTCCGGTAACGGCAGTACACAAAGCAGCGCAGCACCGGACTTTGAACTTGCAGCGCTCATGTTTATTTCATGAAATCGTAGCCTTTTGAAGTTTAATCCTCACGTTCAGCCATATCACAATTCTGGTCTTTCCATCCCAAATTTAAGACCTCTTGAAATCATAATTAAGACTTTCTTGTACAATTTAAGATTTTTTAAGGCCTTAAATTTGATACAACTAAATTTAAGACTTTTTAAGTCCCTGAGGAAACTCTGGATTAAGAAAGGTGCTGGATCACGTACAGCTGATGCTAACAAAACTAGCCAGGAAAGATGGGGACAGTCCCCCGGAAGTGTCTCATCCCTAAGCTGCCGGTGTGTGTCACTTATGTATGTGCGTGGCACAGCGCCAATTACAGACGTCACGAGCGTCATAGTAGCAACTATCAACAACCATAAAGCCTCACATGCCACAGAGGGAAAAAACTAATATAAAAATATAACCAATAATAATAGCCTAATAATAATAATATACATATATTATGGGAAAAAGACGATCAGTTAATGGACTTGCAAGACTGTGGGATGGATACAAATGTTTTCTTATTTTATTTATGTACTTTTTGTAACATTTATTGACGATAAACTTTATTCAAATGCTGCATACATTGCACCTAGGCATCTGGTTAATATAATAATTTAATAATGTAGTAATTTCTATAATGATGAATATAATCATTTCTTAATTCAAAATAAATGATTATTAATACATCTCTGATAATCCTGGGTTGCTTCACGCAGGTTTGTCTACGCATTAAACTACACATTACTTGCTTAGTTGGGCTCTAAAAGACATTTAATATTCAGTAATATTATTGACTTGAGTAATATTTGCACAGACACTATCAGCAACTGAATCAAATTTGTTCTAAATTGATGAGTTTTTCAACACTGACACTGTTATTGAACTGAATCAGCATTAGATCTGACTCGAGTTAACATCGACACTTAGTCTTTAGCTCAGCTGCTTATCTCTGAACTGAACTTATTTCATAACTGATTAACTTTACAGTTATTGAACTAAACTGAATAAACACTGAAGTTGAATAATCACACTATATACTATAATCTAACATTAACCCTAACAGAAAATATTCAGCATTTTTACAATTAAAGAACAAAACAAAACAAACCAAACTTATTTACTTTATTTGTATACCATTTTTGCAAATGAGGATGTCACCAAAATAAGGTTTGGGGAGGTTTTGTCAGGCTTAGCTCACTTATGGGTACAAATTTGTCCACAAAATATAGGTATACACACACACACACACACACACACACACACACTAAAGCTCTTGGTGTGGTCTTGTTGCTTCAGCTGTTTAGTTCTCAGTCTCTGTGTCAAAACTTGTGCTGAAGCTACTTTAAAACTGCTTAACTACTTTAAATAACTAGTAGCTTGACAAACTGCAGTCAGGCTGCTCTTCTGAAGAAGACTTTTGCACTATTATCTACTAACTAAAAGTAGTAGCTTACTGTTCAGCCATTTTTTTGGGACACAAAATCTGAAAATTAGAGTGAAATAATAAATTATAATATTAAATATATTATGAAAAATACATTTTATATAATTATTTTATGTAAAATATAATATGATATAACATAACATAATATAAATATAATTTCATAATTCTAAAAAATAAAATGTGTACCATTAAATAATTTGTAATACATCATAAAAGCAGCAATAACTACATTTACTCAAATGAATCAGATGTTTCAGGTCTTCATATGAGAGAGATTACGTTATAAAAGCATGACTGCTTTGTCAATTTTTTCCTTTTTAAAATTTTATTTATTTTTTTATTTTTATTTTTTTTTGTTTGAGTTAATACTAAAAAAAATATATATATATGATAATGGGGTCAGAAAAATCAACTTAATTCAAATGGAAAGTAATATTATTTTTCTGACTCCACTGGCAGATATTTGTTCTCGTTTTAAGCAACAACAACAACATCAAAAAACAAATTAAAAAATGTTTTTTTTTTTTTTTTTTTTAAAAGACTTGATATCATGCATCGCTTTACTTTTTAAGCAAATGTATCTTGATTTAAGAATGTTTACATATTTGTACTGGAAAACGAGACCGAAATACCGAGAGAGAACATGATTTCGTGCAGTCTGGGGCAAGTAGGCACATTTTTAAAGCAGCTGATCTGTATTTAAGTTAGCTGTGCTGCTATTTTTGGTTAGTTAGTCCAAAAAGCTGGTCAAATCTTGTGTTTCGCTGTTTCCTATCCGTGGGAACACAGACTACAAAGTTCAGACCGCTGCATGGGAAAGTCTGTGACACATGCTGCAAGCTTCATAATGAAGATCACGAGATCTTTGTGGATCTTTTGAGGAACAATAGCGGATAAAACTGTGGGCGTCACAAATGAGCTGCTCTTGCATTATTCAGCCACATAAATCAGCCCTGCATCAAACACACACAGATGGGAAGCGATCATTCCAGTTTCTTCTTTCTGTCTCAGGGCATGTCTCAAGCATTAACATTCAGTCCTATAAACCTCATTCCAATGGCTTGATCTGCTTGAAAATCCATGAATCCCCAGATCATCGTAAGGGAATTTTATATCAACGCTCAATTTACTTCACATATTTTTTCTGAATGACTCAAGTTTTCATTTTACTGCTGACCAGGAGATCTTTGAAGTGCGTTTGAGCAACATGTGCATGAAATCAAGCGAGTGGATGTTATAAACTCATACAATCTGTTTGAACATCACTTGGAGGAAGCATTTGATCGTTCAGTTTAAGCAGACACACGAACACTTGATCGGGATAGTTATGGGCGAACGCAATGATTTCTAAAAGCTTTTAATGAAGATCAGACTTTCCACCATCTCTAAAGTCTTTCAGAGATTTGTCTGTTCAACAAAACTCAAATTTTCAGGTCAAAAAGTATCCCAAAGACACACCATCAGCACAATACAGCCGGAAATAAAAACAATCATGCAAAATTAACTATAAAAAGCCCAATAAAAAGGGTTAATATGAGATATAGCCCTCATTTTTGCAGATATTCGGTGGTACAAACAATATTTTCCATTACTAACTTCTATTATTAAACATTCTCTCATCATTTCAAGACGGAGAATCAGACTGAAGAGCTGCAAGATTATCATGGATTAATTGTTAGGACTGTTGCTTGAACAATGATTTCAAACAGATTCTCATCAGTCTTTAAATGACATAAATGACGGAAGACAGATTTTAATTGAATTTTATTTTAGATTGTAGTTTATCTGCATCAAAAAAATACAAAATACTGTACACTGCAAAAAGTGATTTTCTTCCTTTGGCTTGTTTTACAGTACAAATATCCAAACACTTAAATCAAGATACATTTTCTTGAAAAGCAAAATGATGGAAGAACTTTTGTTTTCTAAAAAAGCTGATCAAAATTAAATGAATTTATGCTATAAAAAGCAAAAAAAAAAAAAAAAAAAAAAAAAAAAAAAAAAATATATATATATATATATATATATATATATATATATATATATTTATGTATATATGTGTGTGCAATGGCATCAGAATGTACGTTGTAATGCTTTATGTAATTTCATGAATAATAAAGTCAAAATGCATTATAATATTTGCAGACACCTTGTTACACCTGAAATTGGTTGCTTGTCATATTTTTAATTCATTCTTTTTTATTACTGTATAACTGGTTACAATTATTCATGAGATAATAATAGAGTGCATTATGAGGTGCATAATTGCTTCAATATTTTTTATAAAGCATTATATATTATAAATGCATATACAGTATAACATACTGTATATATTATATATAAAAGCTGCTTAAATCAAGATGCATTTACTTGCAAAGCAAAATGACACAAGGATCCCAATTTTCTTAGAAAATGAATCAAAATGAAATGAGTTTATGCTATAAAAATGAAGGGGGGAAAAAATCTGACAAAGGTGTTAGAAAAATAAACTCAAGTTAAGTTCTTTTTTTTTTTTTTTTACTACATTGGCAGATATTTTGGTAACACTTTACTTGAAGCCTTTTTGTAATGCATTATAAAGGTGTTCATTATGTAATGCATTATATGTTTTCATAAATAATTGTAACCAAAGTTAAAATGCATTATAATATTTGCATATTTTTTGTCACATCTGAAATTCATTGTTTGTAGTGTGTTTTAATGCATTAGGTTTTTAAAGGTGAAACAATGTATTATGACTGTGGTTGCAATTATTCACGAGATCATATAATGCATTATTAATAAGGTGCATCATTCATGCATTAAACATTTTTGTATAATGCATTATACATAAAGTGTCACTGATATTTTTTTTCTCAATTCAAGCATAAAATAAGTTTTATATTGATACATTTTTTTAAAAAAAAACAAGACTAATTATCATGAGTCATTTTGCTTCTCAAGTAAATGTGGCTTGATTTAAGAATGTTTAGACGTTTGTACTGCATGGAAAACAAAAATGCAAGAGGAAAAAAATCACTTTTTCCATGTGTACTGTAAAAGCATGTCTGCTTGCATACGTATTTACTGATTTTTTTCCCCCTTCCTAAAAGTTGTTGACATAAAGTACAAAAAAATCACTATCACATATTATTATTATTTAGCATTACTTGCCACTTGACTGTACATAATATAGATCTGTAATGCATTAAAGCCATGAGAAGCCTTGAGATCCAGTGAAGGAGACTAAAGCTCAGGCAGCTGTTCTGATGAAGGTGGAAAAGCATCTCTCCAGTAAACTAACGAGACTAAATGACGCTTCAGAGACGTGTAGCAAACTTCAGGGCAGGATTTTGGGAGGAACGAGACATAAATTTGAGACGTGTGACTCAGAAACAGCTGCTTTTCCACTTGGATTCTTTCCTTTTGACCTTATAAACCATAAATCTATGATTTTTAAACCATCAGAACTCTTCAGGCTGGTATAGACAGGAACCTGTAAGAAGTGGGAGCTTATTTCTCTCAATTATGACTTATTATAAAGAGATATTCAAATAGTCTAATTGTTTTTAATACATGTATGTTTTATTGCTCTACATGTGGAATACAGTAAGCATATAAACCAGTTACAACAGTCTATAATAAACTTGACGGCTGTTGTCTTCACTATTACTTCAAGTCAAGGTCAGTTGTGCTTGAGCGGCTGTTTATAAATCATTAAATATTAAGAGAAATGCACTCTGGGAATGGAAAAGGAGAAATAGGTCAAAAGCGAGGAGGAGTCGAGTCCATGCGGAGCGTTTGACTGTAAAAATCAAGGTTCTGCCAGTTATTACCTTCTCGTCCTTCCCCAGTTCATCCTTAATTGTGAAGACATCTGGAAATAACATCTAAAAATAATAATGAAATACAAGGTCATTTAGCAGGTCCTGTCAACATGTCAGTATTATTATTTTTTTTTTTTTATAGAAAACTGTAAAAAAAAAAAAAAAAAAAAAATGGTGCAGCAAAAATCTGTTAACCGGTTAACTGAAACATTGTAAATGATTTAACATGACATTAATTCAATTTTATTATAAAATACTGTCAAATGTATGATTTTTGTAAGTTTTGTTTCTTGTTTTTGTTTCCAGTATACATTGGGGTGTTTTGAGTCATTTAGTTAATGTTTATTGCCTATATATGAATATCAGCAATATTTTATGGACAAACCACTTACAATGAACTTGTGACTCAAAAAAAAATATTTAGGCTTAAATTCAAGATTCATGTATTTGAATTGCATATATAATTTCCATGCATTTGGACACAGTTTTAACAAACTAATAAACTTAATGTGATGTATATTTGTCATTCATTCGAAAATAAAAAAACAATATGTCTGCACTCTGAAAAACATTGTAGAGTTTATTATTATGTATCCATGCATATTAACTATGCATGTTACTATGCATTTATTTGTTTTAAATAATGATATTTTCAAAATGCATTTATGCAAACAGCTATGAATCAGCATAAACCTGTTCATTGCGAAAACAATTACATTTATTCAGTTAAAAAAGTATGCACATGGTTAAAATATGACTATAGCTGTGAAACAAGCAATATTCAATTAGTTACAATGTATGCGATTGAAAGAAATTGGATTTACTGATGACAAATATACAAAGCTGGTTACTGACTGAAAAATATACATCACATTAAGTTTATTATTCTGTTTATTTCAAAATGGTGTAATCCAAAATGCACGGAAATTTAAATACAAATATTTTAAATTTAGGTCTAAATATTATTATGTGCATTAGTGTGTATTATTTCGGTGATTATCAGTACATTGTAAGGTACAAAGCATATGTGACCACAAAAGCAGTCATAAGTAGCAATAGCCAACAATACATTGTATGGGTCAAAATTATAGATTTTTCTTTTAGCCAAAAATCTTTAGGATATTAAGTAAAGATCATGTTCCATGAAGATATTTAGTAAATTCCATACTGTAAATATATCAAAACTTAATTCTTGATTATTAATATGCATTGCTAAGAACTTAATTTGGACAACTGTAAAGGTGATTTTCGTTTGTTGCAAGGTATAAGTTGTGAAATATAAAGGCAACAATATGACATAATACCTCGTGATACCTGAAACACTGTCACCATATTTTTTGGTGAATTTCTGGCAACAGATATTTATATTTTAATCATTTTTATCATGATGTTTTTAAAGTGTGGATGTAAAGCCTCCTACAGCCTCACCTCTCATCACTAGGAGAAAAGAGCCAAACTCCTCAAATTCCCTCTAAAGGCGGCGTCCCACTCAAAACATCTCGATTTGGGTCAGGGATGTCATATTGGCTGTTTTGCTGAAATCTTAGCCTCTTTTGTCAGAGAGCCCTAAACAAGCAGAGAGAAAGCTTCTGATCAAGCATTAAAGAGCAGAATCTGAGACGCTGAAGAAATTACATCATATTCTCTTTTTGTTAGTCATGCATATCTGACTGACATACCTGATAAATATCTGATTTTGCTGACAGTTCTTGACCAGTTGCAATGAATTACCACAATCTTGCAATGAATCTTACCTCAGATGTTTGGTCCAGACTTGATAAAATGCAGACACTTTGGCCTTTTCTTTTCTTTTACATTCATAACACCAGCTGTACATTAATATTAAAGGAATAGTTCATCCAAAAATCTGCAGTGAATGGGTGCCGTCAGAACGAGAGTCCAAACAGCTGATAAAAACATCACAATAATCCACAGCACTCCAGTCCATCAGTTAACATCTGGAGAAGACAAAAGCTGAAACAAATCCAGCATTAAGATGTTTTTAACTCTCATCTGAGTCCATAATAAAGCTTCCTGCAGTGAAAAAGTGGTCTGGTTTGAATTAGGAGAGAAATCAAGCAGCGTTTACAAGACAAAACAGTCCAAAACAGCTCTAAACAAATATGTGGCTGCAAGAGACAACAGGAGATGCACTTTTTCACTGGAGGAAGCTTTAAATGGACTCTTGGTGAACATCTTGGTGGATGTGTTTCAGCTTTTGTCTTCTCCAGATGTTAACTGATGGACTGGAGTGGTGTGGATTATTGTGATGTTTTTATCAGCTGTTTGGACTCTCATTCTGACGGCACCCATTCACTGCAGAGCATCCATTGCTGAGACACTGATGCAGAGACACATTTCTACAAACCTGATGAAGAAACACACTCATCCTGATCTCAGATGGTCTGTGTGTGAACACTAATTAAGCAAATATTAATTTTTGGCTGAACTATGCCTTTTAGGCAATCATATTAATAAAGGCGTCACATGAGAAGACTGATGTAAAAATCTCAAATAGTGCTGTCAGTCTTGACCACCACACTATACAGTTTGACAAAAAAACATTGAGGGGAAAAATATACTGCATAGCAGAGTGTGCATTGGGCTTTATAAATACTATACATCTAAAGTAGACATACGAGTATAGTACAGTATATGTGTGTCAAATTAAATTAGCAATAACATTGGACAACAATTTAGTTTTTTAGATAAAAACATGCTAGAATTTGCTTTACAGTAAATGTTATTTTAATTAATTCATTCATTTTGTAAAAATAAAGCACCATGTGTTAACAAATTACTAAAGAAGTATGAAAACAGTAGAATGAAGTACTGTTTGCTGTGTTCATAAATAATAAAATTGTGGATGTGTATTAGTTTTTAGACAAAAAAGACAAATAATTTATTAAAATAAATGAAAGATGATATACAAAGAAGGCATACAAGATCCAAATACAGATTTTTTTTCTGTGTGAACCATATTCATTCATGTATTAAATCAGCTCTTGGCACAGTGTTGAGGTGAGAATGACATTTCACCACAGTTTCTCAACCTCAGAAGTGCAACATCATTGTTAATGTGGCAAAAGAAAACAAAAAGCTTAATAATGTACACTGGAAGGAATCCCTGATTTACTATAATAAAACATTTTCACTATATTTTCATGTTGGCTAAGCATAGCTGTTAGTAGCGGTCTCAAAAGACTAGTAAAATCAAAGCTGAGAGAACGATTAGAAAATTCTTTCAATAGCAAAAAGCACCAGTATGTTTCATTAGAATATGAATATAAAAATGCACCCAAATATTATGCTGCATATTAAGCATTTTATCTTAGCAGCATGCTTATATTCCAAAAACTGTGAGCATTGATGTCACAATGTATCTGTTAATCATACACGAGAAGCTGTATATCACTTACAGTAGAAATTGTTCTCATACAGTATGAAGTGCAGTGATTTAACCAAACTCCTAGTTCATGCAATGAGCGCTTTTCATTCAAAAGATATGCATGAGTTGCTGTTAAATAAGTTACTATTAAAGAACAATTCAATAAGGGTCAGTACGTTGGTTTTATCTAGCTTTCTATTAATGACTGGAATTGTTCTCTATTGCATTTCTGACACTTCTTTCTGACGTTTCCGTCACTAACGTTTTAGTGTTAAATAAATGCATGTAAAATGTGAAAATAATGTAGGGGTACAAATCTGCAGGATTCTATTAATTAATTGGTTACACTTTACAAAAAAGTCCCATTAGTTAATGTTAGTAAATGCACTGCAACAATGAGCAATGCATTTTAATTTATTTAATCTTCATTAGTGTTAATTAAAACAGCCGTTCACTGTAAGTTCATGTTAGTTCAGGTGCGTTAAATAATATTAAGATATACAAATTTTGATTTCAAATATATATCAGTAAATTATGAAATTCAACTAACAATAATAAAAAATCAAAACAAAAATCAAAATCATATAATCAATAATCTTAGCTGATGCTCAATAATGTAGTTGGCAAACTCAATCTTATTGTAAAGCGTTACCAATTAAATTAATCATGGTAAAATTTGCTAAATGGAGCTGATGCTTCTTGATAGCTAAAAGCACATTATAAATAGAAAAGTCATTAAATAAATGGTAACACTTTAATTAAAGCCTTTATGTATGATGCATCATAAAAGTAGTTTTAATGCATTAATTATGCCTTGTAATGCACCTTTTAATGCATTGCTTATAATACTTCATAACACTTATAAATTCATTGTTACACTATGCATTTTAAATTTGGTAATAATAATTGTCGAAAATATATAACTTATTACAATGCACATTATGAGAAATTATAATGCATTATACCCCTTAATAACCCTTTACAATGCATTATACATAAAGGCTTTAAGTGAAGTGTTACCAAATAAAAAACAAGCATGCATAGAATTTAGTGAGTTCTATTGGTGCAAATTCCACGCGAGCTTGATTATCAGTTTCAAGAGCATTAATGAACATCCATTAACGTACACCAGAGTCACTTCATTTGAAGTGGATTAAAATATCACGCTTTCATATTTACAAGAGTCAGTAGAAAGTGATCCCAAAAGATGATTTATTTTTGTATAAACAGTCTTAACGCAGTTCTTTGGCTTGTCTGTAAAGTTAGTTTGCATCAAAACACATAGACGTAAGTTGATCTGCTATCGCTACCGACCACGTTTTTGGCGGTGCACTTATAAACGCCATTGTCTCTGCTGGATGGATTCTGAATGACCAGTGAACCTTGCGGATGGAGATACTTGTTTCCATAAAGTCGCGGCTGGATGCCAACCTTCAGCTGAAGACCGTCAGGCATTTCCCAAACCACCTCAGCTTTAGGCGTAGCTAGAGGAACGCAGTTTAATTGAACCGCCACACCTGGACGGGCGTAGGTCACCGGCGAGGGTCCTTTGGTTATCCGTGGTGGATATGCGATCACGATCACCGAAACTGAGAGGCTGGACGATCCATGCTCATTAGTCGTTTGGCAGAGGTACATCCCTCTATCGTACACAGACGTCCTTTGGACAATAAGAGTGCCGTTGTTTAGGACCGAATATCGTCCAGTTGTTTGCGGCCGGGTTAGGACGACTCCATTCGGTAGAGTCCAGGTAAGTTTGGGTAACGGCTGACCACCAGACAAACAGTCAAGATGCAGATTTTCACCATTTATGATGCTGACGAGCGAGCTGTACTTGTTAGTGATTTCCGGTTTTCTGTTGGACTCTAATGTCACGGTTCGCTCGATGTATCCGGCGCTGTTGCGCCCGATGCATCGATAACGTCCGATCTCTGTATGCGATGGGTCTCTAATAACCAAAGTCCCATCAAATCGATGATGGAAACGGAAAATACTAGTGCCCCTAAGAAGCGACGTCCCGTTAGGGAGAATCCAAGTGATCTCCGGTGACGGTTTTCCTTCTACGGAACAGTTTAGATTTATTATCCCATTGGTGAGTTGAACTGACTCCGTCGGCGGATTTCGCAACCGTGGCTTTTCAACTCCTTCAGTCACCTCGAGTTGAACCTGGAGTTTGGCTTCTCCTCCTTCATTGCGTGCGATGCAAAGAAGAGCAACAGAATCGCTAATCCGCACAGCGTGGATGTCCAGCGTGCCGTTGCGATGAACCGTAATCCTCGAGCCATAATACGGTGCTGGAAGCATAATGTTGTTGGGAAACACCCATATGATCCTCGGAATTGGATTTGCGTTTGCTGTGCAGTCTAAAAGCACGCGGTGATCCTTTACGACAGTTTTACGAACAATCCCAAGATTCTCAAATCCATTTATAACCGGTGTTGACACAAGAACTTGGACGTGGACGACTTTCTTGTCAATTCCCACAACGTTCCTAGCTGAGCATGTATAATTCCCGCTGTCAAACCTCTGGATTTTTTGAATGCGCAAAGTGCCATCGTTGGCGATCTGGTATTTGTCAGAAACTGGCACTATGGCGCGATGAGCTGGAGACATCCATGTGATTATGGGAGTTGGCTCTCCTTTGGCGCTGCAGTTGAGAACGGCGGTTTCTCCGTAAGGTACTTTGACGATGCTGTAAACGTTGTTTCGGATGATCGGTGCATCTGCCACCACCTTGATATGAACCTTCATTTCATCTTTCCCAATCTGATTCTCGGCATAGCATGTGTAGTCGCCTTCCTCCTTCATTCCGACTTCATTTAAATACAGCGTGCCGTTATCGAACATCACGTATCTCTTGGCGCGGACCCCGTTATCGCCAGATTGAGGGATGCTGTTGACCATAGTACCGTCCGGAAGACTCCATGTGATTTCTGGATTAGGAAGACCAGAAGCGACGCAGTCGACTTTCAGATCTGCTCCATATGACACCTTGCGATCGCTCAGTGACTTGTGGTTGATTTTAGCGGCTTTCATCATCACTTTGACTTTAAGGAGAACATAGTCATCGCCCATTTTGTTTCTGGCCACACAGAGATAGTCGCCCTCATCCTTCTCGGTCACTGACGTGATGGTGAGCGTGCCGTTGCTGAACACTTTCATTCGGCGATCAAAGCTGAAACAAGCGATTAAAAAAAAAAGTTACATTCTGATAAGTGTGACACTAGTAAATGTAAAATTTATTAAAGGACTCATTTGAGGAATCAAATTGTCCTTGATATTATTTAGATTAAAGTACAATGGAAAGAAAATAACTTTCAGTACTTAAAACTTCCTTCAAGTGTTTTCCACTTGAAGGAAGTTTTAAGTTCTGAAAGCTATTTAAGTTAAGTTATGAAAGTTTTATTTTAATAGCAATTATTGAAACGAAAATGCAAACATGACTTATTCTGATAAAATTGATTAAAGGTCTCATTATCATGTTTTTTTTTTTTTTTTTTTTTTTTTTTTGCTATTGTCATGGCAAAAACCATACATGAGCTATTAAAAGTTGGAATAGAAGGAATAGAATTCCCCGCCATTGACATAATTTTGATATCATTTTCACTGCCTTTGACGTCTTGTCCGTGTTTTCACTGGTGTACAGTAGGGGGCGCCATTACACATTTTCTAAAAGAGTACTGAATCTCTGGACCAAAACACAGTGAAGAAGCAGCACAGTGACTGATGCACATGCAAAATAATAATCAAACATTGAACAGCATATAAATCAAACCTGACTAAAGTTACCGAATTAAATTTTGACTCAGGAAGCTTTGGGGGTGTGGATGGAAGTGATTGACTTCATTTATATTTTTATCATCAATCTAAATCCAATCTGAACAGTCTTTGACAAAAACACCATTTGCTCACATTTTTGTTCAAAATGTTTTTGTTTTGTTTTTTTAATTATGAAACTTGCCCACATTCAAGTGTTGATAAAAAAGAATGCATAAAGCTAGAATAAAAGTTTTCATAAAAATAATGCATAAAGCTAGAACAAAGTAAAAACGCTAGTGGGGAAAGAGTTTAGATCCATTTTTTTTTCCTACAAATTATACAACTGAATTTGGATTAACTTATTTAAAACCCTTTTCAAGGGTTTCAACAGATCAAACCAATATTCTCATGGGAGCAGTAATATTACAGTCCATTAAAATGTGTTTGACAGACAATGAGCTCCAGTTCAAACTTCATTCTAGTGAAACTAAACAAAAAATGACTCATTCAGAAATCCTTGATTTCTATTGTCAGAAACACCAAATATAAGCTAACTACTACCCACATTTACTCATCAGCAATGCCTATTTGTTCATCTGTAAAGCTGCATGTATATAAATGGATTTCTGTTTTAGTAGCACCACATGACGTTTTATCAAACCGAAACAAAAAATGCAATTGTGCCAAAACCACAAATTTACTAAATCAAGGCTGTGTTTCCCAAAAGCATCATAAGCCAAAGTAGATCATACAGACCATTGGCGTTCATGGTTTCTAACTCAGGCTTATGATGCTTTTGGGCAAAACATTTTTAATTCAGAAGAACTGTTTTCTTTCCTGTATTTGATTAAAGTTATTTTTTGTCTTACCTCTGTATCCATTTATTTTCTTCTGATTTGTCTGTCCTCTGTAATTAATTAGCTACACTTCATGTTGTTTTGCTATTTGGTTAATCATGCTCTGTAACCAATAGTGTACATGGAGAGAATCAAAATAATTCCAAAGAGGGCCAGAGACAGTAAAATCCGTATGTGTGGTGTTTTAACCTTCATTAGACTGTGACATATTCACAACACAATCTGCACTGAAATGTGCAACTCAAACCGTTCAGATGCAAGTTTCTAAACACTCAATAGACATTGCTGGCATGATGATCAACGAAAACTTGATTCCTCATTAAATAACCGGAGAGAATCAATCCAACACATATCTCATAGTAAATTAAAATGTGGTAATATGTGACCCTGGCTGGAGCACAAAAGCAGTCATAATTAACACCGGTATATTTGTAGCAATAGCCAACAATACATTGTATGGTTCAAAATGATACATTTTTCTGCATTTGGATTACGTATAAATCTCAATTTTCCCTTATGACTGGTTTTGTGGTCCAGGGTCACA